>CAVNYN010261461.1:0-44630 GCA_963692815.1 Nyctanthes arbor-tristis
CCCCCCCCCCCCCCCCCCCCCCCCCCCCCCCCCCCCCCCCCCCCCCCCCCCCCCCCCCCCCCCCCCCCCCCCCCCCCCCCCCCCCCCCCCGAGGGGGAAGTGTTGGGATTGCGAGCGACAAATTATCTTCTTTCGTGTTCACGTTGAAATGTGAAAATTGAAACATAGTTGTCAGGTAAGTACTCATAGAAAAATGGCGGTGAAGGAAATGGCCGTGAAGGAACTGAAATCTCAACCGACTGTGGAGATCAACAAGTTGAAGTTTACCTACCCTGGAATTGATGGTCATCCTCCCCCTGGGTCCGCCCCTTTGATTGACGATTTCTCTCTTGCTCTTCGACCCGGCGACCGCTGGCTTCTTGTTGGATCCAATGGCGCTGGGAAAACTACAATATTGAAAATACTTGGAGGAAAACATATGGTTGAACCAGACATGGTGAAGGTGCTGGGAAGATCTGCGTTCCATGACACGGCACTGACAGTTTCTGGCGATCTATGTTACCTTGGTGGTGAGTGGAGACGAGAAGTTGCTTTTGCTGGGTTTGAGGTTGCAATCCAGATGGATGTCTCTGCCGAGAAAATGATCTATGGTGTAGCAGGTGTAGATCCCCAAAGGCGAGATGAACTAATTAAGGTTTTAGATATTGACCTATCTTGGAGAATGCATAAAGTATCAGATGGTCAGAGGAGGAGAGTTCAAATATGTATGGGTCTTTTAAAGCCATTCAAGGTTCTTCTGCTTGATGAGATCACTGTTGATCTAGATGTGCTTGCAAGGGCTGACCTCCTAAAATTTCTCAAGAAGGAATGTGATGAACGAGGTTCAACAATTGTCTATGCAACCCATATATTTGATGGTCTTGAGGATTGGCCATCTCATATTGTTTATGTTGCTCATGGGAAGTTGCAATTGGCAGTGCAAATGGACCAAGTTAAAGAGACTAGCAATTTATCACTGATGAGAACTGTGGAGAGTTGGCTGAGAAAAGAAAGAGATGAGGAGCGGAAAAGAAGGAAAGAGAGGAAGGCAAATGGTCTTCCAGAATATGAGAGACAAGTTGATGGAACTCGGGTGACTGGTGATCCAGCTCATGTTGTTGTTCGAGCACTAAATAATGGGTGGGCTGGTGGAAGATTACATTCAACTGTTGCTGGTGAAGAAAGCTTTCTCTTTAGTTCAAACAGGGTTTTACGGTAATTGGTGTACTATACCAAAAAGAATCTCTTATTTGCACCCTTTTTTCATAGGGATGATAATATAATAATCTGCTGTATTTTTAGTTCAAACTGGGTTTTACATTAGTTGCTGTACTGTACCAAAAAGAATGTGTTCTTTGCATCCTTTTTTTCATGGGTATGATAATAGAATGATCTGCTGTATTATCTTATCTTGGGTATACCTCCTCTTAGTGTTACATGATAGAACATTTTGTATCCGCGCCCCCAAACCCCCCCACCCAAAAAAGAAAAAAAAAAAAAAACAAACACATAACGCGCCCCCAAAAATAAAAAAACACTCATAGTTGTCATGGTTTCAGTTCACCGGAATTTGAAGTTGAGTTTGTTCTACTGAAAGGTAAATCAACCCCCCCTCCCCAAAAAAAAAGGAAAGGTAAATTAATGTCTTAATTATTTGTAATTTTGATGTCAATACAAAATTGTTATTGGCAGTAACATTGCAGAATGGACATTTCCCATGTCCACCTCTTGGTAGGATAAGCAACCTTCCCGCCAATGTAAATGATAACATTCTTACGTGTTTGACACACCATGTGATGCTGCTAAGAAAAGTGTCTTGGCAGAACAGCGGAGCCATATTGAGCGACTTTTAGAGAGAAGGAAAATTCTGTGGAACTGTATTCAATTACCTCAAAACTGTACAATCAAACTGGTATCTGGAAACTTCCTAATATACAATGGAGTCTAATATACAAACTGGTATCTGAAAACTTCCTGACAGACATTTGGCAAGCTAACAGACTCACTAACTAATGCTGACCTGTACAATAAAAGCTGACTTGGAAAATAGAAAAAAAAATATATATTTACTAATCCTACACATAAATGGCTCAACTTGCCATGACTGATATTTGATAATATACTGTGGGAAAAATCAAAGAGAAACCAAAATTTAGCGAGAACGAAGTTTGTAGAGATCCTCTACCAGGTCATTTTATGCTACCAAGGAGCTATAACTAAGTTGAGCCTCATTGTTCCCAAGCTTAAAGGCTGTTCTGAAATTAACCGCTTAACCTCTATCTTAAGGAAGAATAGGGTTGAAGAATTAACTTTGTCATTGATGTGGTGGGATGATAATGACAAATACAAATTCCTTCAACACTGATTACGTTATTTCAATTGAAACATTAAAAACATTAAATCTTTGCAACAGTGTGATCAATCACCCACCAAGCTTCAAAGGTTTTAATGAACTTATTAGGCTGGAATTAGAAGACGTTGCAATGGTCCAGAAGTACTAGGATGTTTGACAAGTAGCTGCCCATTGCTGGAGCAACTATCCTTGCGTTTGGTAGAAGAATTTAGTGCCTAAATATTGAGGCCCCTAAGCTAAGACTCTTTGAATTGTACCGTACCACGGCATCTATTTATTTTAAGAAATCCCAACTTCTTGTGATAGTAGCAATTGCTAGTTATGGCAAAGACTCTAGAGATGGAATCTTAATTTTATTCAGCTTTAGAATCTTTTTTGTCTGCCCTCCTGGAACTGCTTCTGGACTATTCTTTTATGCTGGTAAGATTGCTCTGTTAACATTAATCTGTTTTATTCTGCTGGTGAGCTACATATATTTGTCTATTTGAGTATGCTTTTGCAGTCCTCTGTCAAGCTTGTCGCAGGAAAAGTGTGTCATCACAGGGTTAAATCTACTTTGAACAATCTTGAGACTCTGGTGTTATCATGTCTGATATTAAATTAGGATGAGATTTTCACCAATGGTCTTGACATCATCAGAAGGTGACCCAACCTTGAGGAACTGAACATCAAGGTGAGTGATATACCCGTATTTCTCTTCCCTCTCTGATACACATTGAAAATCTAGATGTGTATAAGTTAAGTCATTTTGTCATTTTTTTTTCCTGGGTGTCTCTATGGTTTGATGATTACCAGAGTGATAATGATGAAGTGTGGGACATTTCAGCAATGCATGACCTGCTCGGATATCTTTTTAATCGACTTCAAAGAGTGAGAGTGAAAGCTTTTACTGGGATACCTGAAGAGATGACATTCATAAGCTCTTATTAGGGAAATTGCTTTCTCTGAAGAGAATGGTTAATTCCTGGGAGAATGGTTAATTCTTGTTACCAAACGGTTGATGGCACGGAAACTTTGTCATCATCATAATCTTAAATTGTAAAAACAATCAGGCTTTTCAATTCTTATGTCGGTGGCTCTCATGGTAAAAAAATGGTGTCCAATTCTCTTTTTCATTTAATTCAATGAATTTTATGATTCTATTTTCTGTTGCTCCTTTTTGATTTCTGCATCTTGATTTATATAATAATTTAAAGTTTAGGGTTTGTTTATTCTAATATCATCTCCATTTTTTAACTGTGATTTTGTCATTGTCTTGGATCTCTTGAAAACTATAAGAGCTATATCAGGTTGTGCCTGCATTTTGAAGAATTGGTTTGTGTAATTTTCAAAACTCACACGGCGTTTCATGTGGCTGCCCTTGACATCCTCTGGGAATTAATGAGTTGGTTTTATTATTTTAAGAAATTAGAGTTCAGCAGACTATATATTCTAGTAACTAGTAAGTTGAGTTGCTCAGCCAATTCCAAAGGCTCAATCAGATCTGCAGTTTCCATCATAATGCCAGGTTTATGGTCCTCCAAATTTTAGTATTTGAGATTTCACTGATGTGTGTTCTAATGTTTATTTATAATCTGTTAGATGCAGATTTATCAACGGCAAGCTGTGACAAGGCTTGGTTGTGGAAAAGTAATCTCCAGATACTTTGATCTCCATAGCCATGAATTCTAGAAGGTTTTGGCTCTAACATTCTTATCTTTTATTCTGAATTATTTGCTTGGACACTGTACTGTATCGTTGAATTACTGATTCTGTTTTTAAAAATACTTTAATTTTTGGGAATTATTAATTTAGAAGGAAGTGAAATTCTTTATGTAACATTGCCTGAGTTGTATTTGACATAATTTGGTCGTTATGATTACGATGCTGTTGGTTATATTACTGAAGCTTCTGATGTTTCTAGTTGTTAAACCTTTGATAGAAGTAAGTATTGTCCTCCAGGTTTTCCTTCTTCCTTTTTTTTTTTTTTTTTTTTTTTGTAAAAGTGTCATAGACAACGGGAAATAATGCTGAGTGGAAGTGCAGATAGAATGCTGAGAGAGGCCTTGACCACAAAAACGCAACCAGAATTCATTTTCCAACTGTTCTTAAAATTTGACAAAAACAGAACATCTTGATAGCCAATTCCAGTTTTATCTGTTAACACTATATTCTTCAAAATATTTTATAAACAAGAAGATTTGTTTAGAGCATTTCTCTGTTCTTATTGCATGATATCTTGAGAGAGCTGGAGTCCCATTTGGCATTGCTTCTGAAAATTTTGAAGTGGTCAAGAAGTGCTCTTAAGCTTATTTCTATGATCAGGTTCTATTTTGAAAGTGTGGCTTCTCGAGAGCGAACTTTTGAAAATCTATTCTTCAGAAGGCTTTTATGAGTCTTTAGTTCTATATTTCTGCAGGAAACTGGCCCAAGCTGGTTCCCTGAGCTTTTCTACTCCGTTTCAAACTTTCTTGTTAATACCATATTTAGTTAGAAAAAATAAAATGATATTAATCCCATAGTTACCCATCGAAAACAACTAAATAAACGGGCCTTGCAACAGGAAATCAAGAAACTTTATTTGTCTTTACGAACCAATCTTCAAGCTTGTAAGACATCACATGTTTGTCTTTACCATCTTCACTGTAACCGCCTGAACTTTATTTGCTAAAAGGATCACAATTAAATCCAGTAAGAAACTTCTTATTTTGATTCATGAAAAATTAATTAAAAGTTTTCAAACTCATCTCAATAATAAAGTCCCAAATTCCTTATTCATTGAAGTTCACAATAATTTTGGCCCATGTTAGTATTTTATATCTATTTCAAAATACTAAAATAAAAATAGAATGAATACAATGAGTCGTGGACAACTGTGTAGTAATTTTGTGTACTAAATATATGTGTGTGTGTGTGTGTGTGTGTGGATAGAAATATTTTGACCTGTTTCTATTTTGAACAAAAATAGAATATTAAAATGGTCCCAAATACGTTGATATTTTTCAAGAAACCCCATTTAAGAAATTACTAGCTGATGGACAATTGCATTGCTCACCAATCACAGCCTAGCGGGGCAACAAAGTTGTCCTGTTCTGAGCACGTGGCGTGCAGGGTGATTATGCCTGTTCACAACCTGTGTTATGTCAAATATGTGGATGTGATTAGTTTAATTAAATTCTATTTTTAAATAGAAATAGTTTTTTAATATAGACTGAAATTTTTCTAAGAACCATATATGTGCATGGCACCCATATATGTCACGTGACTGCATGTATGCATGTCATAGTATAAAAATATGAAAATAAGTAGCGAGGCGGTTTTTATCTGTGAGGCGAGGCGTAAGCCTCGTGGCGGTTAAGGCACAAGCCTCACCACAAAAATATTATTGTAAAACAATATAAGATGGCATTTTTCATTAATAAAAGTCTAATACTAAATACTCTATCCGTCCAAATTATATAGTCTATGTTGTCTTTTTAGAGTGTCCCAATTATATAGTCCACTTTCTTTATTAAGAAGTCTAAAATTCTTTTATTTTACTAATTCACTTTCATTTAATACTTAGTTAAAACTATCGATTTTAAATTCTACTCATTAAATTAAATAAGGATAAATTAAGAACATAGATTACAAAATATATATTTTCAATACAACTTTTAATCCACGTAAACTAGTAAAGTAGATTATATAATTGGGGCGGAGGAATTAGTAAATGGCCAATATCTACTTTACAACATGATACAGAGTTAAATAGTTAAAGAAATCAACTTATAGTATGCTACTAATAACATCATCCACAGAATTATCACTATATGTAATCCTTTTATCACTTTCTCTGTCTTCCTTGTCAACATCTATCAACTCATCTCCTGGTCATGCAAATGCAACATCCATTCCCCTTGGCTTCTTCTTTCCTTTTTTCCCCTATAAAGGAAAAAGCTAATTTATATTTTTCTTACATAATTTTATAAGTATTTTTTTTCTACAGGGGGAGATAGGGCAAGGGAGGGGAGGGAAAATAGGAGAGCAATGGGTGTGATTCGAACGCGGGACCTTTCGTCCAAAACATAGCATTGCACCACTAATTTGAACTATAAGTATTTTTAAATTACTAAAATCATACTTGTTGGAGAAGTCTTGAAGGGAATGTGGTACGCAATGCAAACATAAAAGATATTGGATATTGTGGTGTTCTAAATTTAAAGTTATTAATATTTTAATAAATTGATGACCCTAAAATATTCTGATAATAACAAATATTACCAGTTTGATGATGATCCCAAACCTTATACAGAGATGAACCTGATAATAAATATACCAAAAATGGCTGCTGATTGCTAGTTGAGTTCAAGCCACAAAAGAAGATCTCTTTTATGCATATATCCATCTAATTGGTCAAGACAACATAGGTTGTCTCTAATGCCACATTTAACTTATTATATATTTATATGCACGTAAACATTTCCACGGAACATGAATGAATTGCTCAGGACAACCCTTAAGGACACGTAGATATTAGCTTTTGAAAATGATGTTTTCCTATTATTGCCGTTTGTAAGTTTTTTACGCGGTTTTGTGACAAGCAATTTTTGCTAAGAGAATCTTTGTTGCATATGATGTCGATCATCTATAGGTCTGCTTTGATGAGATTGTTACTCATGTTGGGGTGAAGAATCTACAATTTACTATCGGGTTTCATAACTTTCTCATTTTGTGCCTCAATTTTGAGTTTTGAATTCATTTTTAGTTCTGTGTTATCAGTGTGACTTAGCAGAAATTGATATATTTGATTACGAAATTCTGAACGATAGCATCATGTTGAATGACTTTAATTTTTCTTTCAATTTCATACGTTAGTTAGCGTCAGGAAACTATGCCCCTGTTTATATCAATATATAAAACTTGTAATTAGTTGGGGATGTAACATATATGGAATATGTGGCTGAAACTTACGAAAAAAGAATGAAATAGTAGCTAAGCAATTAATTAAACTATAGAAGTTGCCACCCAATTGCATGATGAATTGTCACTTTCTTTCCCCCATATGATAGTCGTTAGCTAGTCCCTGAGTGCTTATAAAAATACTCCAAATCTAGTCTTTTTCCACAGATTAACTTATTTGAGTCTTTGCCGAAGAACTGGATTTCGTTGTTTTCTGAAATCAAATTAAGAAGAGAAAACAATGGACACGCTTTCTTCATCTTTTCTTCCTAAATTACATCTCAAATACTTTTTGCCACCATCCCTCAAATCAGCCCGCCCCACTTTTCTAAGTGTTTCATCAGTTAGAACCGAAGACAAACCACAAACCACCACCACCAACGGCACCGCCGGAAGGGAAGTGGCTCAGCCACTAAAGAAAGAAACCCCACCATTACCGAACCCTCGGGAAATTTTGCCCTCCTTTTTGGCACCTAAAAAAATGGAGTCATTATTGTCACCATCGACTATCTTTAATGTGGTTGACAACTTTATCAACACTTGCATCGACCCACCTCTTCATCCCTCGACTGATCCAAAGTACGTTTTTCTCAACAACTATGCGCCGGTGGACGAGCTTCCTCCCACGCAATGCCAAGTAGTGGAAGGCACTCTTCCTACTTGCCTTAATGGAGCATATATTCGCAATGGGCCGAATCCTCAGTTCTTCCCCCGCGGCCCTTACCACACCTTCGAGGGGGACGGAATGCTGCATTCGATAAGGATTTTCAATGGAAAAGCGACCTTCTGCAGCCGATATGTCAAGACCTATAGGTACATAGTTGAAAACAAGAATGGGTTTCCAATTTTTCCGAATGTGTTTTCGGGCTTCAATGGCCTCACAGCTTTGGCAACACGGGGTGCACTCGCGGCTGCCCGAATACTCGCGGGACAGTTCAATCCTGCGAATGGTACTGGCCCTGCAAACACCAGCTTGGCCCTTGTTGGGGGAAAGCTATATGCTTTAGGCGAATCCGATCTTCCATACACAGTAAAAGTAGCAGAAGACGGGGATATTATTACTCAGGGTCGGCATGATTTTGACGGTAAAGTTGAATAATATCATCTAAAAATCTCAAAACTTACATAAAAAAAAAAATACACAAAAAAATATACAATAATACACTTGATAGGATCTTATTTAATCTATCAATCACATCATTTTTTAATCAATAATAATAATAAAGGCCTTTGTACACTTTTATTTTGTACTGAAATTAGCAAGCTTGTTTTCAACAGGTAAGCTTATCATGAGCATGACGGCACACCCTAAGGTAGATCCCGACACCAAAGAGGCTTTTGCTTTCCGATACGGCGCAATATCTCCATTCTTAACATTTTTCCGCATCAACCCCGACGGAACAAAACAACCCGACGTACCAATCTTTTCGATGAAAAGCCCTTCACTGATTCACGATTTCGCCATCACCAAAAAGTACGCAATATTCCCAGAAATACAAATTGGGATCAACCCATTAAAAATGATGGCCGGAGGATCTCTCATTGGGACAAATCCTGGAAAAGTACCTCGACTCGGGGTGATTCCGAGATATGCAAAGGATGAATCCGAAATGAAATGGTTTGATGTGCCTGGATTTAACATTTTACATGCAATCAATAGTTGGGAAGAAGATGATGGGGATACAATAGTGTTGGTTGCACCAAATATACTGTCTGTTGAACATACATTAGAGCGTGTGGATTTAATTCATTTATCGGTGGAGAAGGTGAAGATTGATCTCAAGACAGGGATGGTGTCTAGGATTCCGCTCTCAACAAGAAATCTCGACTTTGGAGCTATCAATCCATCTTATACCGGAAAGAAAAACAAGTACGTATGCAATGTGACGACAGAAATGTTATCTTAACGATACAGCCATATGAGTGAAATTGATCTAGTGCCATATGTATAGCACACTATGACAGTATATGACCACGTGGCGTACATCGAAGCACATCACATAGTTATGATTAATCATGTAGTGTGCCTTGATGTCATGAGACCATGTAGTGTCATAGAGTGCCATAGGTATGACGCCAGCACGAGACCACTTATATGAGTATCAGAAAATTTACATTGGTCATCTATAGAATTTCATCAAAACAAGACAAGATCATAAGGAATAGGAGAAATGATCTAACACTAGGCGTATAGTGTAATAATGGTATCAATAGTAATGTGACGTAATATCAGCCGTTGATGTGAATATATCATTACCCCACAAATCACATCAGTGGTTAATTAAAGAAAAGAAATTCTCATAAGTTATATATATAATCATACTATTGTATAAAAATCTAAGATAATCCTTTTGTTTCCATGCTATATATATATATAGGTATGTGTATGCTGCAATCGGTGATCCAATGCCAAAAATACCTGGGGTGGTGAAACTTGACATATCGGTGTCCGGAAGCGATCACCGTGACTGTATCGTGGCGAGCCGGCTTTTTGGAGAAGGTTGCTTAGGTGGTGAACCATTTTTTGTGGCAAAGGAGCCTGACAATCCAAGTGCAGATGAAGATGATGGTTATGTGGTAAGTTATGTGCATAATGAGAAGAGTGGGGAATCAAGTTTTCTCGTTATGGATGCCAAGTCCCCAAATCTTGATATTGTGGCTGCTGTTAAGCTACCAAGTAGGGTGCCTTGTGGCTTCCATGGGCTATTTGTGAGAGAAGATGACCTCAAAAAGCTATGATTATTCAACTCCTCCGTTGGCATCGGCTTCGACTCCTATAATTTGATCTATTGATTTAGAAATTAAAGGATAATAATACATGTATATATAGATGTAGAAACAAATATATCAAAAAAGATTATTCAAATTTGATCACTTTTATTGGCTTGAAGGGAAGCGTTTCGAGAACAATGTGAACAATATATATATATATTATATCACAGTTTGTCTGGCACAATAAACTAATCTTTCCCGCTTAATTATATCTGGCACAATTAGGTCTTTATGTGGCACAATAATTTTGGGATCTTTAAAAAATACATGCAAAGTATATTTAATTTAGAAAATACGGCATTAATTTATGTAGTGCTCCATTCATGTCAAAATACGGCAAAAAGGAAAAGTATGGGTTGGGTCCACCGCTTGGGTGGAAATTTGCATCCACTGCACAATACTTCGATGGAATTCATTTTTTATTTTTTTTTTTTAAAATTAAACATCACATTATTTTTTCTTAATAATGTTACGAGATGATACTACATCATTATTATTATGCTACTAATTTGATCAAAAGTTACTTATTTAAAAGTCACATTTTGCTAATTAAAGTCAAAGTTATATTACTAATATCACTACTAGAAAACTGGGTATCAGTGACGGAATTTTTTCTACGAATGAACATCCGTTGGAAATTTCCGATGGAAATGTCATGCCGTCGCATTTCAATCGAAAATTTCAGACGGCATCTACTTGGCTGTCGTAACTTTCCGGCTAACGTAATATGTCGTCGGAAATTTCCAACAACAATGTAAGCTGTCAGAAATTTCCTTCGGCATCCACAATTCCATTGGAAATTTTAGACGAAAATGTGAAACCATTGGAAATTTCCGACGGAAGTATCCATTTCCCTCGGAAATATCCTTAAAAATATATTTTAATTCTCCTTTATAAAATCTTGAAAGTTTTCTTTCTTTATTATGTTAAATATTGTTAATTAAATTTTTTTTCAATAAGTTTGAGATAAGTTTTATTTTCTAATTACGATAATAATTCATCTAATTACTTTATTAATATGTTTTAATATACACAATGTTCTATAATAAATACTCCCTCCGTTCTAAAATGATAGTTTACTATTCCATTTTTTGCCGTCCCGAAAAGATAGTCTACTTACCATATTGAATATGCATTTAATATTTCATTTTCGTATGTGCCATTAATTAATTATTGTTATTCAATAACTTATGCATTGAAAACATTTCAAACAATTAATGAGGTACACGGGTATATTTGAAAAAATAAGGCAAAATTTAATGTTTCAACTATATAAACTATTGTTTTTTAATCCATGTGAAAATAACTACTGGACGATTTTTGTGGGATGAAGGGAGTATACATTAACTTTTAAATTGCAAAAAATATATAGGAGATATGTTAACTTTTTGTACAAACTAGAAGATAAGTTACAAAACAAGTAAAACTTTGTTCTAAATTTAAAACGTTACAAAAAATTAAAAGTGTTATCAACAATCAACAACCCTTATATATGAAATAGAAAATAATTTATGTTTTTGGATCTGTAATTAAAAGTATAAACTAAAGTTAAAAAAAGAGCAAAAAATCAACAATAAACACGAACAATCTCCACATAGGACACTAGTTGGCATAGACCGAAAATAAACATCAGAAATGGAATCTCAGTATCCATAACAATAATTGTAGTTATGAAATTTAGAAGGTATTGAGTAGTGAGGTAGCCCAACTATTGCGGGACATATGTGCGACATGTGCACACATATATAATCATTTCCTTCTGCTTCATTTGCATATATGTTTCATACACTTATCTTATAAAAAGATCAATTTACATGTACTCTTATAATATTTGGCAATTCATTTGGAAAAAAAATAATATGAAATAATGTTAATGCTAATGAGGTTTTACCTAATGAAAAAATATAAAGCAAAAAAAACTTTAATATTTCGTCGGTTATAATATTTAAATCACATTTTTGCTAATAGAATCCAATAAATTTTAGTAAACTCTCTTTTATTATTTTTGGTTTAAACTAACAATGAATTTATAATACAGAAAACTAGGGGCAAAATATTGTATTAATGTCACACTCAAATAAATTTAGAGTCTAAATGACATATTTAATATAAAACAAAAAATTTAATTATCGATGAAGATTCTTATTTTGTGTTATTTGGTGCTAAAGGTTTGAAACAAAAGTTAGAGTATAAATGACATTGACAGAGTTAGATTTTTAATTGACACAGACATATAAATTAAGAGTACTATAAATGACATATATAAAATAATATATAACAAAAGTTTAATTAATAAAAAGCCCTAATGTTTGAAAAGGAAAATTCGATATTTTTAAATTGGCACAATTACTAAAACATGCTTTAGATAAATTTCGGGGCAATGTATTAACGAATAAGCATTGTAGGCGGGGTGGAGCCGTTCACGGGTTGGCGGGTCAAGTTGGACCAAAAATTTTTTCATTTATTGTCTTTTTGTTGTCTGTTGGAAATTTCCGACAGAGAATAATCCGTCAAAAGTTGTCGATAGAAAATCATTGCCATTGGAAATTTTCGATGGATAGCTTCCATCACAAATCCGTTAAAAATATTTCCGACGGATACCAATTTTCCGTCATAAAGTATTACCGAGCAGAGCTTTACTGACGGAAATTCCAATGGCTCGTTTTCTGTCGGAAATGACCTTTTCTGATGGAAATCAAACCTTTAGCGACGGACTTTACCGTTGATGAAAGCCTGTTTTTTAGTAGTGTATCTTTTTTTTAAGTTGAAAGTCCCCTATAGTATAATCTTTTAAATAAAAAGTCATATAGTATACAAAGTCGCAATTCACGTGACTTTTAAGTCACTTATAGAAATTTTGTCATGATTATACTTTTTATAAAAATGAAACTTACATGTCAAAAAGTTTTTTTGTATTACTTTTAAATTAAAAAGTCAGAAAAGTCTCAGAAAATAGAAAAGTCACACTAAATTAAGCAAAAGTCACATTTAGTTTAAAAAAAATCACGTTTTTGAAGTTGCACACAATATGAAGTGACATATAATAAAAAAAAAATCATACTCAATTAACTAAAAAAGTCGCATATATAAAGGTCACACTGAATAGAAAAAGTCGTGTTCAATTTAAAAATACCACACTAAAGAGCCACACATCGAAATAAAAAGTCACATTTATTTGAAAAGTCACAAGTAGAACAGCTCACATTGAATGTGTTATGTTTCATTAATAAGTCACATACCAAAACTCAAAAGTTATATTTAGTTGAAAAGTTACAAATAGACAAAGTGATATTCAATTTAAAAATGTCACATTAAAAAGTCACATATCCAAATAAAAAAGTCACGTTTAATTTAAAAATCACAAATAGAAACAGTCGTATTCAATTTAAAAATATCACACTAAAAAGCCACATATCGAAATAAAAAGTCACATTTATTTGCAAAGTCAAAAATATAACAACTCACATTGATATTGTCACGTTTCATTAAAAAATCACATATCAAAACTAAAATATCACTTTTATTTGAAAAGTTAATAGAACAAACTCACATTGATTGTGTCAAGTTTCATTCAAAAATCACGTATCAAAACTAAAATGTCATTTTTAGTTGAAAGGTTACAAATAGCTAAGTCAGATTCAATTTAAAAATATCACAATAAAAAGTCACATATCAAAGTCACTTTTACTTGGAAAATCACAAATAGAAAAGGTGGTATTCGATTTAAAAATATCACACTAAAAAGTCACATATCTAAATAAAAAGTCACATTTATTTGAAAAGTCACAAATAGAAAAAGTTACATTGATTGTGTCATGTTTCATTGAAAAGTCACATATCAAAACTAAAATGTCACGTTTAAATGAAAATTTACAAATAAAAAAAGCCACGTTCAATTTAAAAATGAGAAATTAAAAAGTCACATATCAAAAAAATAAAGTCACGTTTAACTCAAAAATTACAAATAGAAAAAGTCATATTCAATTTAAAAATATAACACTAAAAAGTCACATATCGAAATAAAAAGTCATATTTATTTGAAAAATCACAAATAAAAAAAATTACGTCAATTATGTCATGTTTCTTTAAAAAGTCACATATCAAAACTAAAATATCATGTTTAATTGAAAAGTTACTAATAGAAAGTCAAATATATATATATATATTAAAGTAATTTAGTTACCATTTTCCCGCCCAAAATCACTTTCTTAATTCGGTTATTGCATATTGACCATTAGTTTAACACTTAATCTTAGCCTTTGATTATTTTTTTCTTTTTATTATTTTTATTTATTTTTTATCATAATATATTACCTTACATAGAGATAATCACAAAAAGATAATTTAAATAATTAAATCAAAATCTTAACTTTTCTATATATAAGTTCTCTTACATCAAAAGAAACCTTCACATATTATATTTTAATAATCATAATACATGCAATTATACAGAGGATCACTTGGAATCGATTTTTCATATCTTTAAAAAAAAGTTTGAATTCAGTTTTCCTTTTTTTAAACAGTTTTAAACCTTTATGATTTTTAAATTTTATTTTATGTAATGTAATTCATTGATATCTATGTAAAATTCACAATATGAATTCGGTTTTTTTATATTTTTAATATTTTCATTTATTTTTATCTTTTTATTTTAATATATTATCTTACACGGAGAACATCACAAATGGGTAATTTAAATAGCTAAATCAAGATTTTAGTTTTTTCATATAAGTTCCCTTACATCAAAGGAAACTTTCATATGTTTTAGCTTAATAATCACTTGAATTCGGTTTTCTACATTTAGAAATAATAATTAAATTTGGTTTTTTTAACAGCTTTGAATTTGTATGATTTTTAAATTTTATTTTATGTAATGTAATTCATTGACATTTAGGCAAAATTCACAATATGAATTTGGCTTTTTTATCTTTTTAGTATTTTTATTTATTTTTTATCTTTTTATCTTAATATATTACCTTACATAGAGAACATCACAAATAGATAATTTAAATAACTAAATCAAAATATTAAGTTTTCTATATAAGTTCTCTTACATCAAATGAAACTTTCACATATTGTATCTTAATAATCATAATGCATGCAATTATATAGATTATTACTTGAATTCTTTAAAAGAAAAATTATATTTGGTTTTTTTGAACAGATCCAAATCTGTTTGATTTTTAGATTTTGTTTTATGTAATGTAATGTATTGACATTTATGCAAAATTCACAATATGAATTTGGTTTTTTTATCTTTTTATTATTTTTATTTATTTTTTCGTCTTATCTTAATATATTACCTTATGTAGAGAATATCATATATGGATAATTTAAATAACTTAATCAAGATTTTAACCTTTCTATATGAGTTCCCTTACATCAAAGGAAACTTTCACGTATTTTATCTTAATAACCACTTGAATTCGGTTTTTACATCTAAAAAAATAGTTATAATTGAATTCAGTTTTTTTAAACAGTTTTAAATTTGTGTGATTTTTAAATTTTATTTTATGTAATATAATTCATTGTTATTTATCCAAAATTCACAATATAAATTTGGTTTTTATTTGGCAATAAAAAGGAAATCCCATATCGGTAATTTAGTGAAAAGAATTGAGAATGTACACCCATATTAACGTACTTAGAGAAGGGTTATGCATAATAGGGCCTTGTCTTATGGGCCATGGGTTTCCAAAAAGTTTAAAATTTTCATGGATAATTATTGGAAAATATTTATGATGAACTATATCCTTGTTTATCTTACACCGTCGGATTATTTTCTGGATTGGTTCCAATATTAGTCAATTCATAGTTTTTTCAATTGATTTGGTCATGATAGTTCAATTCTTTAAAAACTGATTAAATTTTGTTAACATATTGAAATATTTATTCTGTAGAAGATGTATTTATGAAAAACTAAATATCAGTAATATATATTACAAAAGTTAAAAAAAACCAAACGGTGCAATAAATAACATGTGTGTTTTGTAGAAAAAGTTGGTGTTCAATCAGAGACAATTTTATATAGATATTTCTAGAGTTTTAAAATGAAAATATCTGAAAATTATGACGTGTTAAAGATAGTTAAATGACAAATTCTACTATAAATGTTATAACATATGTATATTGTTCATCATATATTCTTGCTAAATTTATTGAATGTAACATAATTTTGCGTGCTTACACACTGGCAGTCTAATATAAACTACGTATAAAAACTTTCTTTAATTTTTTTTCTTAGTTTTTTTTGTAAACAATTTTTTATCTTCATTAATGAAAGATATTGTATTACGGTTAGCAACTATATTATTTTCTTTACACATACATAAACGGTCAAATATTATAGTTTACAATTTTTTAATACAATCATGTTTAATCTTTTTGAATTATACAATTTTTTTATACAGTCATGTTTACAATGTTTCAAGCGCCATTCTTGCACCCACTATTGATAAGGTCGGTAGGGTTAATGATTACATAGTGGGACAGAATCCGTCTGAGCTGAAGACCTATTTGATCTCTGATTCAGCCAGTTCTTCTAACTCTGATAGTAATTTGCTTCATGAGATCCATTCACAAGAATTTTTAAATGGAGTCAAACGTTCTGGAGTCCCTAGCCATGAGCTCAAGTTAAAAGTTGGTGTCTTTGTGATGCTTATGCAAAATATTGACCACTCATCTAGATTGTGTAATGGTATGCGCCTTTTATTTACTAGACTTGGGGATCATATTATCGAGGCTCAGATGTTATCTATACCCAATGTCGGGCAGAAGTTTTTTATTCCCAAATTAACTCTCACTCCGTCAGATATTAGATTGCAATTCACATTTCAACGGAGACAGTTCCCATTAATGATATCTTATGCGATGATTATTAATAAGAATCAAGGTCAATCACTCGAGAATGTTGGTATTTTCCTTCAGAGGCCAGTGTTCACCCATGACCAATTATATATATATGTAGCTGTTTCGAGGGTCACAAATCATGATGGGCTGAAGTTCATGATATGCAATGACAATGGTGAGCCTAACAAGTCTATATTGAATGTTTTTTACACGGAGGTATTCAATAATTTATAGCCGTGTGTTCTCTTTAACCGTTAAGTATGTAAGCATTAATTTTATGTCACCTATATAATTTTGTTTGTAGTGTTTGACATTCTTAACTAAAATTCGCTTGCTTAATGCAGGTTACTGTGAGCACTTTCTTGTGCTTTCAAAATGTAACAACTTATGGAATAAATAATTATTGTCAACTATATTGTTCACATTAAAACTTGCAATAATAAGGCCGGTGAATTATAACAATAAGTTTTTCAAATGATCATGGTAGATTATTCTTTATTTGTATGTTGTACATTTTATTTGGTCATAGCATTCCGTGCAACGCACGGGTGAAATTACTAGTTCAATTTAAAAATATCACATTAGTTAAAAAGTCACATATATCAAAATTTAAAAATGACATTTAGTTAAAAAGTTACAAATAAAAGTTACATTAATTGTGTCACGTTTAATTAAAAAAGTCAAATATTGAAATTAAAAAATCACATTTATTTAAAAAATTGCGCTGATTTCAATATGTTACATTAATTGCCATTTTCTCTATTTATAAGTCACACGGCAAATAGAGAAGAATAGCCAGACAAACGGGAAGAAACAAGTGGGTAAAAATGAAAAACAGAAAAACCAACAGGAGGAAGTGGATAGAGAATGAAAAGGTCAATTGGGGGGGGGGGGGGGGGACAATTGACAAATTCAAGTCCGTAACGGCAGAGAATGGACCGTAGTTTCACGTATCGATTATATACTAAACATGTTTTAACGTATTTATCAAAAAATTATGTAAAATGTAGTATTTTTTCTAATTTTCCCTTTTTGCGGTATTTCATTGCCTTAATTAATGTTTTGACGTAATTTTTATTTCAAAATTTAACTTTTACAGTATACTACCTAATTTTTGATTGCAAAAAAAAAAAAATAAAAATTATACTACCTTATTTTAAACATTATACCCTTTTTTTATTAGTTATATCATTTATACACCATGATATCAAACTCTTTGAAATTATACCCCATTACATTGTTTTTATACCATTGTTTTTCACTTACAATTTTCATTTTTTAATTAATTATCTTATTTTAATAAATCATTATAATTAATTTTAATTTTGATTTATTTATTCCTAGATTATATATACGTGCATATAAATATCTACATATATATATATATATAACCCTAGAACGCAAACACAACCACCGTACAACAAGATGCCCCACCAGCCGCCGCTGCGCCCCACTACCACCGTGCCGCTGCCGCCACTGTTGGCGGTAGTCACTGGCAGCAGCGGCTGTAACAACTGCTGCTACCACAACAACATGCCCTACCACCCGTTGCGCCCTCCACCACCCTCCACCACCGCGCTGCTAGCAGTAACGACAATTGCTGATGTTTTGGGGTCTTAGACTCTACAGCAGTAGTGTCTCAGATGCTGCAGCAGTTGCGTTGTTGCAAGAATAGTTTAGGTGGTTGGATTTGCCTTTTAAGTTTTTTTTTTTTAAATTTTCACACTTGGCAGCTGAAACCCTAGTTGTTTATTTTATCTCATTTTTACCATTTATCGGGATTGTTACTATCTTCCGGTTGATTTCTTTTTTGTTTATATTCATATGTTACTATTTATCGGGGTTGTTACCATGTACCAGATGGTTGTTTTTGTTTATTTTTCTATGTTCGTATTCTCGTTTTGTTATTTTCCTCTTTTTATCACTGTGTTACCATTTTATCGGGTTTGTTACCATCTTATTGTTATGAATTTTTTTTTAAAAGCTGTGGCGACAGCTACATTAAACACACCTATTTTTTTATTTAAAAATTTATTACTTTTTTTTATTAATGTGATATTTTTTCAGGTGGTAACATTTGTTGTCCGAATGGTAACAGTGTTAGTGTATTTGCCGTGTGCGCAGCGTCAACAGTTGACAGCGGTCCAAGTTGATAGTGTTGTTGTTGGTATATAAACATTATTTTAATTAATAAAGAATCCAATTTTAATTAAAATTAGGTTAGGGTAGTTTTGAAATAGAAAATGATATTTTCACAATTACTTTCAATTTAAGGGTATTTTTTAAAATATTACTATAAAGGGTAGTTTTCATGTAAAGAACACTTTTCCCAATACTTATCTAGAGGAAATTAGGCCTCACACTGTATTGTATTTTTAGATAAGGTTCCACATTTACACATGCATACGTATTTTTTTTAGATTTACATCTTTCAGTCATGTTTATACACTACACATTTTAAGATTTAATTTATTATTATTGTTATTATTATTATTGGGGTTATTTAAATATTTTCTTTGATTTATGAAGTTTTATGTGTAATCTAATTGTAATCTAACATGGATTAGTATATGATTATAATCATATCTGTCTTTTTTTTTCTTTTTTTTTATTTTGAATTTTGGATATACCTTCTTATCTTAATATTTCTCAATTGTTTAATTGTCATCACCTTTTTTTTACCGGCTCATCAATATTCATTTAGTTCAAATATATTAATTATTTATTAATTAAGTATTTCTTTATTATTAAATATTTGGTAAAGAGAATTACATGAATCTAATACTATCTAGAATTTTGTGATGCTGCGTGTTTTGAATGCTATACTCTAGTAACATATCTAGAGTTGTCCTCTTTTTCAATTTTTATTTTTTTGAGTGATCTGCGCTTTTTTTTTTTTTTTCAAATTTGCCTAATGTATATTTGTCAAATAAGGGAATATTTTTGTCATTAATCCATGTATATTTCATTGGCTTCTCAAATTTGACCTTCTATCTAAAGCACCCTACTTATCTATTCCGGTCCATTTCCTCTATGCTAATCCACCCGCCTTAGCTTTGTTCCTTCACCCGGCCCACTTTATTTCTTTACTGTTCATTTACTTTAATCACCTCCCTCCCTTTATTCATTTACCCGAGCCAATTCATTCTTGAGGGATGGCCATTGAACGGAGTTATCGCTAAATCTTCTGCTACGGTCTAGGCTATTTTTCATCTTTCCATACTCGTGCGCGCTTTCCATTTTCGTTTCCAAATTTTACGGGATAATTATATTTCAATTTTCTGTCATAGAACCTTTTGTCAAATGGAAACTAAAATCTTACCGGTTTGGAATTCTGTGATAATCAATGCCAGAGTTTACTATTTAAGCTACGATGTATCAAGGTGGGCGATTTCTAGATTGGTTTCCAATTAATTTCCGTTGGTTATTAAAACCCTTCACCCTTATTAATTTCTTTCCTATTCTTTGTACTGTGAATTTCATCCGGATTGTTTTTTCCCTTTTTTTTACGTGGGTTCATAGTGGATGAGAAAATATGCTGTGTGTGTTTCACTGGCTATTGTGTGTGGTGTGTATTTAGATATCTGTTTGATTGTGTAAACATATCAATATTATTTAGTATCGTTCTCGTGTAAACTCGAAGCGACATTTTGTGTCCTTTAAAAAAAAATGACATTTTGCGGGAGAAAACCTTCTTAGTGGAGAAAGTTAAAAATCACGGATTAAGATCTGAAACACGTTTGTTCAAAAAAAAAAAAAAAAAGCCTGAAAAACATATGCTCACTCCGTCCCATAAACGAGATTGAACAATTGATTACTCTTCTAAATATACCCTTGGTCAAATAACTAATTAATTTTTAGTGTATTAAATAAAACTAGCAGTATTTAATAGGGGTATTGTCACAAATATTACACCAAGAATCCAAGGAATAGATGAACACAAAGTGAGAAATATTAACTCAGGATCAAACTCTCTACAAGGAAACCCTAGGATGTGCAACACCCTACACCCAAAAAGAAGAACCAACGACCATTACACCACTAAGGTAATGATTTCTCTCCTCACCAAGAACCCTAGTTTTGAATTTCAAATGAAGGGCCGAGAGAGGGACGTTTGGAGCTTCAAAGAGGGCAATACAAGTCTTGCGAATATGTGTACAAAACCAATACAACCAAATGGGCCAAAATCTCTAGTTCGGCCAAAGAGTTAAACAAAAGAACCACATAAGGTCCAAACTTCAACTTGGGCCTAAGACAATAAAATGGGTGTTGCTTCTAATCCTAAGTTTTTTCTCGTAGTGATCGATAACGCTTCAATCATCGGCAATGGCCTATGAAAGTGAGTTTGATCATCATCGCCTATAAGGAGGTTGTTTGGCAACATATACCCAACAGGTATATTAGACTATTAAGTGTGATTTTTATATTTTTAACTACATTAAATCACATTTCTTAATCTACGTGTAAAAAGCATATGAGCCTATTTTTATGAGACGGAGGGAGTACAACATTCAACTTCTATAGAAGTTTTTGTTGGCTACGTAACTGTGCGGGCACTCGGACTTATGATATTCAAATAGTAATGTATACAAAATTATTATTATTAGATTGTGTCAACTAATGGAATAATAATGGATCTTATTTATCGTCTGCAAATATGTATAATTACGGGGACAAAAAACTACAACAGTACTTTATATAGGGTACTCAAAACAAATAAACAATCTATATGTAAAATTTGATACCCCATTTAGCAATAAAATGAGTCATACTATTTGTAAGTAATTATTTAGGTAATCGTGTGAAAATAAGGTAAATTCACCATCTTTATCATTAAATTATTTTTTTCCCAATCATACAATACACAGGGTAAGATTGTAAATTTACTCCTATTTTGTAAAAAATTGCCTGAATGATTACTTACAAATAATATTTTCCTAATTTGAGGCTCTTAAATCTACATGTAGGTTATTAATTGGTGCATCAGACTAGAGTATGGTACTCTTAAAATTTTGTTCACAATTACAATACCGAGTCCCGCTAGTTGTGGGTAATCATTTAGGCAATCATTTACAAAATAAAGTAAATTCACCATTTTATCTTTTAAATTATTTTTCCCAATCATATAATACACGCGGGTAAAATTGAGAATTTACCCCCATTTTGTAAACGATTTCCTGAATAATTACCTACAAATAGTATTTTCCTACAATGCCAATGGAACTCTCCAAATATAAAAATGATAAAGGGGAAATTGCCCGATTGATTTCTAATTAATTCTTTTTTCCATTATTACTCCCCATCCCCAAAAAGATATCCCCCCTATTCTTTCTTTATATGTCCTAAATTATATTTCTCTTTTTTTATTTAGCTTTTTAGTTTTCTAAATATCCCTATTTATTATGTTTGGTAATCAACAACTAAGAAAATCTAGAGTGAAATAATAAATAAAATGGTATATTAGAAAATACATTCTTAAATTGTACATTTTCAACAACGTTAATTAAGTTTTCTTATATGTAAAAAATAAAAGGGAAATATCTTTGTGGGACGTGGAACATATTATTATGTGTTTTTATTTCGAAAATGCTACATAATATATTTTGTTACACAAATAATATATTGATGGCCTTGAAAGTCATGAACATTTCCAACTTCACTATATGTACTAGTTAAACTACTTGTGCGTTACACGGTCGGGTCGAAAAACTTATTAGAAATATATTATTAGATAGTTGAACAAGAAATCTGTAATATTTGTACTCCCGTAGAAAATATAAAAACACAAGTACACATTAATTGAATCAATAAGATCAATGGATTTAGAGTTGTTTGTTGCTCTTTATTTGTCAAAATGTGGAGAATTTATAATGAGAAAAGAAGTAGAATGTGTATTAAAAATGTAAAAAGATGGGAAATACATGGTTATAATTGAACAATTATCAAATCAGTAGTAGATAAAATTATAAATTAGTAAAATAAAGAGCATCAAACAACCTCTTAGTAATCGTGAAGTTCAAGTTCATTTAGAAGATAATATACATTCTTACATCTAATCTTTGCACATATGCAATAATGGAATCTATTACCACAATTTAATACATTCGAAAAGATAAGTTCAACAAGAAATGTACAATATTATCAAATTTAAATTTATTATCTATATAATTAAAGTTAGCCATAAAATATAAAAGATTCTAACGCAAATAATTGATTATTAATGATAGAATATGAGTCGAATAATATATAATATTGACAATATTTGTTGTAAACATTTTTACGTATAGTTTTTGGAAAAATGAAACGTAATGAGAATTCAAATAGAAAAATTTATTATAATTTATATTCAACTTATTAAGTCATTACCAACACAAGATACTACATTCTGCACCAAATCTAAGTTTTCAGATATCATACGGCTCAATTGAAGCGAGGTCAGATATAAAAGTATTTGCGGAAAGAAGCGATGTTTCTCTTGCAGTAAGAGAATAAATTTTCAAATCTAATTAATCTAAAAACTGGGGGGAAAAATGAGATAAGATAGGCATCGCATTTTAAATAATCTGAAAATGGAAGTAATGGCAATAGGGAAAGTTCTATTTGGATATGACTCCCCCGTACCCTGACTCATTTCTGCCAATCCCGCTCTATACTTGTTTCAAACGGGTATGGAGTAGGGTGGTTCGCGTCGAGTAGGTAAAAACTATCTGTTACCTGCGTCCATCTAAAAGGCATAAAAAAATCTTAATAAAACTAAAAAATGTAAAATGCATAAAAAAATTCAAATAACATTAAATCCACCAACACACATGGCGGAGATGATGAATTAATGAATTAAGAGGTATCAGAGTTTATTTTGGAATTGACTTTTCAAATTTAACATTTAATGTATTAGTGAAAAAGAGTAACAAACACAACAAATAAACAAAATGGTTAAGGTTTAGTCATTAAACTCAATTGTCACAAAAAAGAACAATTACCGTAAGATTTATCAAATAAAAAATTAGAGAAAATCGCGGTATAAAAGTACCGAGACTCAGTTATCTTAATTAATATAATAGTATATATATATATAGAAATATATTTTATTTCCACAATTATCATCATAGTCGCATTTCAAAAATTTTATAACAAAATTTTTTTCACGTGTGATATGCATTAACTACACGTACGTAATTTTTAGTCACCATATTCGTAATATTTTCAGTAATTTTGTTGTGCTCGATTTTTGTGTACAATGTTCAATTAATTATCAATCTAGAAAATTTTTTTTCTTACTAATATGTTATCAATTAGTCATATGTTATTGTATATCTTGCAAGTTGCAACGCACGTTTGAATTTCTTTTTACATCATATAATTGATTTTTTTTTTCAAACCGTGGCAAAACATTAAATTGCAACACCAGTAAGAAAAAGTTCACATTATTAAATCAAGACTGCAACGTGGCAATTTCATGTTGCATTATGTGTGCTAAATTTTAAAAAATAACATCTATTATAATAAATTTCAATCTTAATACAATAAATTGTCAAATAGAACTTAATTATATCCATGCTCAATAATAATAATAATAATAATAATAATAATAATAATAATAATAATAGTGATGCTTTTTATCTAAAACGGAGACTAATCTAGTTGACATCACTACAATTGGAGGATAAGTAGGTCTTCATTTATTCAGTAACTAATAAAGAGATGGCAATTAGACTGGAGGCCGATTTAAAGTCTAGATAAATTGTATTATTCTAAAAACAATCACATAGTACTTGTTATTGCCAAAGATTAGGAGGGCGTCTCCAATGTAGAATTTGACGGATTTTATTGGATTTATGTATTCTCATGGAATTCATAGATTTTGACACGATACTGCAGAATTCCACATAATCCTTCAGATTCCAATGGAATTCAGTGGATTTTAGTGGATTTAATATATTTTTGTGAAATTTGTTGCATTTAAGGAATTTAAAAGATTTAAAATTTCTTTTTGTTTTAAGCATCCTCAATGGAAAATTTGAACTAATGGAAAAGAAAAATAACAAAAATGCGAACTAACGAAAAAAAATACATAATATGTTTTTACATCTTGTTCAAATAATCACTTATAAAATTAAGATTTAAGAGTTTACTAATATTGTTTTAATATATCAGTTTAAACCTCGAGCAACCATTTTTATTTTATTCTATTTTATTTTAGTTATTTGTTACTAATTTTTTTTCTGGCACAAGTTAAATGTGAACTTGAGAAAAGAGTAATAAAAATATTAATATAATTTCATATACTTGATCATCAAAAAATAAAAAGAAGAAAAAAATATTCACATTTTATGGTTAAACAATATATAAAAATAGACAACCTCTTTTTTCCCTTCTAAAAAATTATTCATAGTTTTTTTTTTTTTAAATGAATGAACAAAAATTATTGAATTATTAGAGAAAGTCAAAACTTTTTTTGTTAGCTAGTCATAAATTTTAATTCAATCTCTATTTGCATCATTGGGAATTGATATTTTTATAATTATCGTTTCTTGTTAGTTTTGAATTTTTTTTTTTTTTTGGAAGTAATTCCGAGTCCTAATTCTTTCCCAATAATTTCATGTGCATGTCTTGATAAAACTTATGAGAAGAAGAAAAATTACCTTGTGAAAAGTAGAGATGAAAGTTGAGTATAGAGATGATGAATGAGACGTGTATTTGTTGTTTTTTCTTTTTGGTTTAATTTGTTATTTGTTGTTTTTTCTTTTTGGTTTAATTTGTTTTTTTATTTTTTATGGAAAGTGGGGAGAACTAAAATCCAAACGATCATGCTTCGATTTGTAGAAGAATTTTTTTATTCATGTTCATGCTTTGAACCCACATGATAATATAGCACGTGTTGTCTCGTTTTTGTTTTATGAATGAGATTGATCGTATGTTGTTTCGAATTGGATAAGAGGTTCACCGAGATATGCAATAAATAATTTCTTTCAGAGACCCAAAAAAAAAAAAAAAGCAAAAGAGAAAAAGGGCCATGATGCACCGGACTATTCTAATGATTCACTAATCCTTTTGAGCTACCAATTGTGGATTTCAATTCGTCTTTACCTAGATATATTTTATAAGCTTGCAAGTATATTTACAATGTCAAAATTTATGCTCAAAACACCCAATTCCAAATTGAAAATAACAGATTTGAACAATTTAATCATGACCAAACTTTAATTATGCAGACAGAAACCTGCAAAATTTACTTGTGTGCTAAATGGCAACACCAAAAATGGCTGCCTTTTTCTACTTGAGTTCGAGCCAGGGAAGATTATCCATTTTGGTCAAGAGTCAAGACAATATACATAAATTGTCTCTAATGCCAACTTTATATATATAGGTATGTACCTTCTTTATATGGACATACATTTCCACCGAACGCAAATGAATTACTTAGGATCATTCTTAATGACAGATAGATCCATATCTAACAAGATATAGTAGCTCTTGAAAATGATGTTCTTTTGAATTAGTGCCACTTGTAAGTTTTCAAGCGGTTTACTAGCAAGATTGAAAAGCAATTAATTTGTTGAATATGATGTTTTTTGATAATTTTGGAGATTGTTTCTCATAGTTGGCGTGAAGCATCTAGCATTTAGGTCGTATTATATGATGATCATATCTTGTTGTATATCGTGTCGATTTTTTATTTACGTCGTCTATAGTTAGCATATGTATATATATTTTCACTTCAACAAACGAGCCACGGTGTTGGAAAGAAATAAAATTCCAAGAGATAAAACTATATATTTTATTAACTACTACTACTATATATATATATCCAAATAGTATTAATTTAGCATATACATCAAAATCAAATGGCCATTATTCTTTATTTTGGATCTTTCTTATTTTATATCGCACAATTTTTGCTTCTATAGGTAATAAAAATATCTGGTGAACCTTCAGTTTAATTTCAGCCACTAACCAAAACCCAATCATCGCTTTAATCAGTGGATTGTATTGTGATAGGGTAGGATATATGCTGGAGACTGATGGGAATCTATAAATATAGGGAGGGACACCACTTGAAAGCAAACTTTATACAGACTCAACATTCATAAATTATCTTGGAAACAAATTTTTAATTTCTCCCTCTTAATTTTATAAACCACTAGTCAAGATTAGAATATGCTCTCAATAGAAGAGTCATGCTATATGAACACAAAGTTTGACATGAAATTTAACACTGTATACATTTGATAGAATTCTTTTTTTTTTTTTTTTTAACAAATCACATCACTTTTATGATAGTAATCATATTAGATGCATGTTTCAAATGGTATTATATAGTGGTATAATTACCAGTTGAACTATATATATATATCAGTTATATCTCAGATTTTGTTCCTTTCATTATGAAAGATGCATGGACAAAGTTTATCTGCAAGTGACTAAAGAAAATGACACAACATTGCTCATAAGATTTACAGAAAGCATCGTCCTGGTCACTGCACACATGATTGTGTTACCATGTCAATTTCCGAAAAGTTTTTAATACTAGTTGCTTTTTTTTATATATAGTACCAGTACCATTATGAGCGCTAACAGAAATTCGACATATACCCTGTATTGTCATATGTCCTCTGCCCATTTCACCCCCACCTCATGTGATCAGCAGATACTATTAGAAATATTTTGGTCAATTTCCAACACTTGTATTAGTTATATGACTACAAAGAAACATAAGAACAGATTGATTTTGTTGGAGGGGTTGAGCAGGGGCCGATTTAGATTTTTTATTTTTACACAAGCTGTAGTGAAGTAAAATTTTAGTTCAATCATGGCGACAACAGAAAGAGAGAGAGAGAGAGAGGGGGGGAAAAAAAAAATCTCTTTGTACACATAAACTTTTAATTTTTTCCTTTATTGGCTTGAAAACTTTTTCAGGCCGACGGCTACAACGTGTACTTGCCCATCCCTAATCGGCTCATGGGGTTGAGGATGGACATATTTGGTAATATAAGTTAACGACCAAACATATGAACCTCAACGGGGTTACCCCACCTCCCCCGGTAAATGACTAAAACGGCAGTGGGCTTCTGACACCTTCGGAGGAAGCTGTGCCTCAAGTGAGTGCATGTATGTACGCCACTTAGAACGGAGGGTTCCATAAGCCAGAAAATTTTCACTAGAATGATAAATATTAACCTGAAGTTCAACGTTTCTAATAAACTCAGACAAGACGGGAAAAGATAAAAAGAACCAAAAAATCTTTCAATGTCTTTTTTTTTTTTACGGTTGAATTATTGAGGCCAATAACGAATAGCGATAGTTACAAAAAGGGGTCCTTTCGGCCATTAATTGCCAGTTGAGTTCGGGCCACAAAAACAAAAAGATTTTTATCCATTATTTCCACTTCACAGCCAAGACAACAATGGTTGGCCCCCTAATGTTTACATTTAATTTTAATTAATATGTGGCCGGCTGGGCTAATATTAATAGATCTTGAAAATGAAGTTGATTTTTCTGTTAATGCCACTTATAATTATTCGGCGTGGTTTTGTAGTTTCGTAAGCAATTTTTCAAAGTCATTATTAGCTGAGAGTATATTGTTGTTCTTCTTCTTGTATTATATGAGGCCAATAGTACTGTATACCTTTGCAGGATCGCTACTCGCCTACTCGTATTGGCTGAACAATCTAGGACTGACCCTTGGGTTTCAAAATGTTTTTTTTGAATCTTTTTGTATTTTCCGTTTTGAATTTCGAATTCAATTTAAATTTTGTATTTGTAGTGTAATGTACTGAAAAAATGGTTTTTTTTTTGTTCAAACCCAAGTTTCTTTCCGAAAACATGATAATCCAATCATTGCAGCACAATTCCAACCACAAAAACTTGACTTTCTTCCTTTTGGGGGGAGGGGGGCTAGAAAACTTGATTTGTTTTTATTTCATGTGTTATCAGTTTTTATGCTAAAAAAATATTTTCATTTTAAGTTTTGTTCACAAAATTTTGTATACTTCCACAAATGTGTTTAATATCAATAAAAAGTAAAGAATATTTGAATACTTTGAAAATGTTAAAACACATTTGAGTCGTGGCCAAGTGGCAAATCCACGTCACTTAAAATATGAGTTATATTTTGAACTTATATTCCCAAATTTTTAAAGACGAAGCAAGCTATGTGAAGCTACGCAACAAATAACATATCGCGATTGTAATTGGGAGGGCGGCCAAGTGTTGCAAATTCAATATGTTAAACTCAAATGATAATCCAAATATCTTATAACCGGTTTTCAAATGGACCCAGAATGAAAAAGAATATTGGCCCTAAGTACTGCAATATTGTCAACAAGATCAAGATTTCTTAAACACGTTTATAATCTTATTTTATTAGGATATAAAATGAAAACTTTTCTAGGAAGAAATCTAGTTGATCGTGATCACATAAAGGATGGTCATCGAAGCAATTGAATGGGGAAAAATTGGGAGACAAGAAATTAATGAATCAAATCATATCTGAAACCAGCTAGTGCTCCCCTGAGGAAAATTCTTTCGAGTTGTATGAGTTTTCCAATTACATTTATGTTTGGCTTTTTTATTTCTTTAATTGCTCCTCATTAAGATATATATCTATACATATTTGTCTTACTTGTATAATACAAAAAATTGTACTTGTACTTGAAAAAATAAATTGAAAGGGGGTGGTGGGGATTGTGAAAAGGCTTGACTCACATTCTCCATGCCATAATAGTGTCAAAAAATAGGGGAAAAAAAATGAAAAAAGAAAAAAATTGGAGACATGACAACAACAGATAACTTTTGTTGGAGACTGTGCACGAATGGTCACTCTCTTCCCCATACATGATATATTTGTGCATAAATACTCTTCCAAATGGGGACCTATTCCAGTGGTAGCTGCATTATATGATTCTTTGCTTCACCGCTTTGTTTATTGTGATCCATTGTTTCTTGATATCAGATCAATGGACACACTTTCTTCACCTTTTCTTCCTAAATTACATCCCAAATTCATCTGGTCACCACCCCTTAAATCACCCCACCCCAGTTGTCTAAGTATTTCATCAGTTAGAATTGAAGACAAACCACAGACCACCACCACCGGCGGAAGGGAAGTAGCTCAGCCACTAAAGAAAGAAACCCCACCACCATCAAGCCCTAGAAAAATTCGGTCATCGACGTTATCAACAACGAGGCCCAGCTTGGAGCCATTTTCGTTCCCGTCGACTATCTTTAATGTTGTCGACAACTTTATTAACACTTTTGTAGACCCCCCTCTTCGTCCTTCGGTTGATCCGAGGTACGTCCTTTGTGACAACTTTGCACCGGTAGGCGAGCTTCCTCCCACGCAATGCCTATTAGTGGAAGGCTCACTTCCTGCTAGCCTTAATGGGGCATACATTCGCAATGGTCCGAACCCTCAATTCTTGCCCCGCGGTCCGTACCATCTTTTCGACGGGGACGGAATGTTGCATTCGATCAGGATTTCCGATGGAAAAGCTACTCTTTGCAGCCGATATGTCAAGACCTATCGGTACACCGTCGAAAATGAAAGAGGCTATCCTGTTTTTCCTAACGTATTTTCGGGCTTCAATGGCCTTAGGGCTTCGGCAGCACGAGGTGCGGTTACGGCAGCTCGAGTGCTTGCCGGAGAGTTCAATCCTATCAATGGCGCTGGCCTTGCAAACACCAGTTTGGCCCTTATTGCGGAAAAGCTATATGCTTTAGGGGAATCTGATCTACCATATGAAGTAAAAGTGGCTCCAGATGGGGACATCATTACTCACGGTCGACATGATTTTGACGGTAAAATTCAATTGTCTCGTCTAAAATCGTAAACTTAAAATATGATTTCGTTTTCACATGCGCCTTTTAGCACAGTAACTTGGTTAATATTTTTATAGTAGACTTTTTACGTGTGCGCGAATTTCTTATCGTTAAGCTGTAATTAGAGAGGAAACATCGTTGGATATGATAATTAATTGTCTTGTCTTCAACAGGTAAGCTTTTTATGAGCATGACGGCACACCCTAAGGTGGATCTAGACACCGGGGAGGCCTTTGCTTTCCGGTACGGGCCGATGCCTCCATTCTTAACCTTTTTCCGGATCGACCCTGACGGAACAAAACAACCCGATGTACCAATCTTCTCCATGACAAGCCCTTCATTTATGCACGACTTCGCCATCACCAAAAAGTACGCGATATTCCCGGAAATACAAATCGGGATGAACCCAATGGAGATGATGGCCGGAGGAGCTCCGGTGGGGGCGAATCCCGGAAAAGTACCTCGGCTTGGGGTGATTCCGAGGTATGCAAAAGATGAATCGGAAATGAAATGGTTTGATGTGCCTGGATTTAATATCATACATGCAATAAATAGTTGGGAAGAAGATGATGGGGATACAATAGTATTGGTAGCACCAAATATACTGTCAGTTGAACACACATTAGAGCGTATGGATTTAATTCATGCATCGGTGGAGAAAGTGAAGATTGATCTAAAGACGGGGATGGTTTCTAGGAGTCCAATCTCAACAAGAAATCTTGACTTTGGTGCCATCAATCCAGCTTATACAGGAAAGAAAAACAAGTACGTATACTCCATCTGTTTCACTTTTAACTAATTAATAACACCATCACAATCATACTGCATACTAGTTTTTTAATGCGTCAAATAGGGTTCTATAATAATAATATAAAATTAACAATTAGACACAAACAATTAAGTCAGAAAACCACATGCAACTTTGTAAAACTACATTTGGCGACTAATGATAATTAATAGTCATGTCTATTTATAGAGCACTATTTAGTCCCAAGAAAATGGGCTACACATTTGTAACGGTGGTCGTCTAGTCACAATAATATTTAACATAACATATAGTTATTGGGGAAAACTTAAAACTTACATCAAATCAAGCTACCACGCAAGCACACGTGATACAAAAGTAACATGATGGTTAAATAGTAAAACTGTTGATGTCTTGTGTCTGCTTTTGTTTCAGTCGTGAGTCCTTATCGTTTGTTTGGGTCAGTGGAGTCTGTTTGGGCCCATGATGGCTTCATGGGGCGGGTCTTCTTGTAATGCTCCTTTTGAACTCTAATGGAAAATATTTTAATTTATAAAATAACAAAAATAAAAAATTACAGGAAGAAACACTTTATTTTTAATAAATAAAAACCACACAACGTCAACACAATGTTTCTTTATTCTAAAAATTTAAAAACTAGCGCAATGAAACAGCCATGTAGTTCACACCTCCACTTATTGTTCATCCTCTTTAATTTTCTTTCATCACCATTTCATAACGAATTCACGGTGACCGTCAATTCTCAATTGCTACAATACAAAGGGAGACCCAATTAAAGTGCACCTTCGCACATGGCCGACGGCCCACGTCTTCTTTTTTTCTTTTTTAACTTTTTTCTCCTCTTAGATACCCTGGTCCACGGCATACCTAAAAGTTTTAGTGAAATGAATAATATGGGGGGAAAAATAATTCAACCAAAATTATTTATCATATATTTTTTCCTACATTAAATGTCAATTTCCTTTTTTTCTTTTTTTGGGGTTTTGGGCTTCTTTTTTTTTTGAAAGGGGGGGTGGTGGACACTGGTTATATTCTTATTTTCTTGGCTATTTCTTTTCCATTGCTCATGTTTCTTCTTATTTTCTTGGGAAGTACTTTTCCTATCAAACCACCTCTAAGATTGAATTCTACTTTTCTAACTTACAATTCTTTTTCTTTTTCTTTTAACATTACAAGGGAATTGTATGGACGAGAAATCAAACCTTTAATAGAGGGTGTAAGAGGCCACTTGAGTAAATGTAATTAGATTACATAAGGCTTGATTCTTCAACTTACAATTGTAATGAGTACCTAAAGAAAATACTTTTAATAAAGCATGAAAAGTTCTCTGCTTAACAACTAAGAAGTTTATTTTCTTTTATTTCACAAATTTGGGTCACAAGCCAACAGCACTAGGTAAAGTCCTGGTTTCTCTTACCATTCCTTTAATATCAATGTACATCACAATGTGTCATCTCATCTTATGTCATTCTGTGTGTCTATTATATAAAATTTTGGCACTGGCTCATAGTGGGTATCCTTATGGTACTAACAGTCCTATGCGGGTGCATGTATTCACATAACTGAAATTTTACGTGGTGTACATATACATGTCCCCAAGTATGACGGTAAGTGTAACGTAAGTGGCAAAAAACCATGGCTTCAAATGACATCTTAACTGTTTGATCAAAGGATCAAGTTGTTCTATATATTAGATAGTTGAAAGCTCAATTTGACCTTAATCTTCTCGACTACCTCACAAGTTAGACGAGGCAACACAAGTAAAGGGAAAAGTTAAATACATACTCTTTCAAGAGAATATTTACACCTTTTCTTGTTAAATGGAAGTCTAGCTAATTAATTTTCCTCGATCCCTTCATCTTTTTAGGTATGTGTATGCTGCAATCGGTGATCCAATGCCAAAAATATCTGGGCTGGTGAAACTCGACGTATCAGTGTCTGACAGCGATCGTCGCGACTGTATCATCGCGAGCCGGCTTTTCGGAGAAGGTTGCTTTGGTGGTGAACCATTTTTTGTGGCAAGAGAGCCTAACAACCCAAATGCAGATGAAGATGATGGTTATGTGGTTACTTATGTGCATAATGAGAAGAATGGTGAATCAAGTTTCTTGGTTATGGATGCCAAGTCCCCAAATCTTGATACTGTGGCTGCTGTTAAGCTGCCAAGAAGAGTGCCTTATGGTTTCCATGGGATATTTGTGAGAGAAAATGACCTCAACAAGCTATGATAATTAAAGATTGCAATTCTTGCCCACCTTGGGGTCAGTTTGTCATTGACCTCAACTGGGCAAAATCCTTCCGCGCATCGGCGGAAGATGGTAATTCGGCCCCAACCTTTGTCGACCATTCATTAAGAAAAATATCTGTATATAGATAAGTATATACAAAAAATATATTATTATCGTTTCTTAATATGAGCGAATTAATTATTTAAAAAATATTTCGGTTAGTATGTAAGATATTGTTTGAGCTTTAAAAGAAAAAAAAATCTATAAACAAAATTTGATGGTTGCAACTGCTACCATATCTATATGTATATATATATATATTGTTACATTAATTCATATGTAATAGCGTTTGCAAAAAATTCATATGTAATAGTGTTTTTTTTTTTTTTGGGGTAATTTAAGAAAGAATATTGGAACTAATTAAATATTTCTGGGGTACTTGGATAAATTTAAAAGCCAATTTGTTAGCTAGTCTAGCACTCTGCAAAAATCCTTTTCGCTTATTGGGGTGAAATGGTGACTTGTAATTACCTAAAAGTTATAAGGAAATGATGCAGACAGCATAATTAATTTGAATCAATATCTGCCACAGAAAATTTTCAACAAGGGGCACATAGATATTACTTTGCCTTTGGGTAGTTTTGCATTAAATTTGAAAATAACTTAAAAGTGAGATGACTCGAACATGAGATGAAAGTGAGGGATATATCAGAATATGTGTTGATATCCAGACTATATATAAACAGAATGAGAAAATGTTCCTAAATAATCAATGAGCATCAAAATTACATTCCTGAGGAAATAATCAAATTTTAGACTATGAAACACTGCTAACTTTTGATTTTATATATATATATATATATATATCCTAAAGAAGGTGAGCATTTGGAGTTTCATGAACGTCATCATTTGACAATTATTGAATAATAACTTGACCAATGAGTTGCCTTCCAAAATTGCCAAGTGCTTATCATGAACTAGCACAAATTCCAAACCTAATAGGAAAAATTTCCAATACCGTATAAGTGTGTATAGAGGTCTCAGAATTAAATCCGACACCTATATATGTGTGTGTGTATATATATATTTTCTATTTTCCTAGAGTACCGAAAACTTTCTCTGTACATGGAAGCATGTTCTTTACTGCGATAGTTAATTATTACTTAATTATTTTTATTATTTTTGAATGCGGCAAACAAACAATTTCTTATAAGTAGCTAGGTAAAATATTTAATTTTGACTGAACATGAGAATCTTAGGGATATGGTTGTCCAATTGAAGAGACGTTGGGGACAATCGATATTTCGTGCTTTAGAATTAGGAATAGAGGGAAAAGATTCTAGTACTCTATAAGTATAGCAAATAAAAATAAGACAAGTGTATACATGGTTTCAATTTAAACAGATAAATTGGACTACTTGTGTCCACTTGACAATCTCCCGTTTGCCTGAAGTATTGAGTTCAATATTTTCGGAGTACTAGAATTTTACTCCTTCCAAACGGAGCATCTACCGTCAATAATAATGAAATAAAAGACAGGGTATTAATTTGCTTATCCCAAAATGGGTGATCATGATATCTAATTTGAGGCACAAATTAAAATGGCAACGTATATAGGCCGAGAACGTTAGTAGAACCTCATAATTGTAAGCGGCAAGTGCTTTTCATTTTATAGGACCACAAAGAAATTAATAGAGGAAATCGATGGGGTAATTCAACGGCAAAGACAACACACAAAATTGCACAAGTTAGGCAATCTTAATTAACCACGCTTAATTACTTACGCCAATTGGCTTAACCACGCTTTATTCCTTTTTTATACTTTACCTCTGCTTAAGTCCCTTTAGATGTGAAAATGGATGTTGAAACTACGTACTCCTTAATGTTTGGTTCATACATGCACATATATAACATAATTATAAGTAAAGAAATAAAATCAAATAACCGTATATTATTATTCCCTAATCGGTTGACACGTACGACGTATCAATGAGGAATATGCAGCAATAGTGGAACGAGTTTCTTTCTTTCTTCTTTGCACCCTTACGATAATCACTAAAATTGTTTTTTTTTTTTTTTGGGTTCCAGCGGGTGAGAAAATTTTTTCATATACTAACTAGATTTTCACCTATGCGTTGTACAATAAGATCGCTAAACAATTAGGCAACATAAAATATATTATAAAAAGTTAATGAACTTAAGAGACGCAATAAGGGATCATTTGAAATGTGGTCCAAATATCGTGTTTTTGTTTAGATACACTTGCATATAATTGAATTTTTTGGTTCCAAGATGAAAATACATCTCTATGTGCAATTCTGATGTCAAAGATGAGTAGTTGACCATACTCAATACTCAAGAATGTAAAAATGCTTTCTCAATTTTAAGTTTGGAATTTGATGATATATTTATCCAGTATTGTTATAAATATATATATCTTGGCAAATTGAGATAAGCATGTAAATGGTCATCAGAAGTTTCCACGTCAATTGAAACTTATTTAGTGGCATTTGTTTAAGTCATGGGATTTAATGTTGGTAAAATTTTTAAAACTTACATATATCCTCACAAAAAGAAGAAAAATGCAATTTGATCTCTTAAAACTTTTTGTAATTGATTGTGCACAATTTGTCGACCTTCATCCTTCAACCAATTTTTTCTCGGGATTACACATATGTAGAATCAATTGCAATAAATTCATAACACGACATACAATCATAAAACTCGTACGTTTACAAATTCGTAATCTAATAGACCATCATAAACTTGCATTTCACATTTGTGATTGTACTATGTTTTCAACTTTATCCAACAAATATTTGAATACATATCAATGAAGAGAGTTCCTATCAGCTATCGCTATAATTTTCCATTTTATCTTTTTACCTTGATTCAAATGCTCATACAGCCAGAAGACTTGTGGCCAACGGTAAATAAAAAATAAAAACTGTTTGGTTTCTCACTAAAATCAAATGTCTTCCATTTTGAATCTTATATATACCACGCTTAAGCCCATGAATTGTCGGTTTAGGCGATGCACTCCATGCATTGTAAATCCAGTAAAATCTTAAATCTGCAAACTTTAGTCTGACTCATGCAATTCCACTAAGTGCAATGTAGTTTTGAAGCCAATCAAGATCATTTTACTTTAGCCATAGGACGGTATGAGGTATCTTTCAATATGTATAATTCCTTCCCATTTTTACTCTTCATATTACCCTCTAAATTCACTTCTCTACACAGTTACATAACTCAGATATCTACATCAATTCTATGGAAAAAAATGAGCAATCAAATCAAGTTGGAAACCAATTTGGCCCCAAAAAACCCATACATAGTAGTTATTATGCAAAGACATTATCCAGGTGCGGTAAACTTGTATTGACACATTGAAGATGACCTTGTTAAATCATCGAAAAATTAGAATACCTTAACATCAAAATAAACCAAAAAGTTTACATCCAAAACCATCGACTGGCCAACATAGCAAAACTAAATCACAATATCACTAAATGGTCTACTCGACACTAAAATGAAAAAATCATGGAATACGGGAAAAAAATAAATTAAAAAGAATGTATCAACAAATCTTCTCTACCAATTGGTAGACATTCTGTTTGTCAAACCAATTTTTCAACTTTAATCTTGAGTGCATAACCCCACATCACCGTTTTATTGTGTCATCCCCCAGTGGCCTCTTCGATGTAGTTACATCTGGTGTAGTAACATCATTGTCCATAACTGAATCGTCTCCCTAATTAATCATTGTAATTTAATTAGAACATGTAAGGTGATTGTAATTTATAATAACACAAACAGACATTAGCATTACATATTTGAATAATCTATGATGCCAAATTACAGCATAAATGAAGAAACAGACCAAATCATGTAGAAAATTGCAAGAATTCAGACAAAACAGAGTAACAAGAGTCATGGTTTCTTATTGGATTGTGTGTGGAGAAGGTTGCCGAAACCGTGACCAAAGTTAATAGCTTCATTTTGAGGAAATCACTCAAATAGAGTCCAACACCAGATTTATAACATTATATACAATGATAGAACTCCAGTATAACTGATGAAGAAAAAAGGTGCTACATTTTTAAACTGCAGAAGTAAAACTGAATAGCTCTATATGGCTGTAAGCCGAGTTCTCTCATTTTCTACACGAGCACATTATCCTGAAGAGCTTGTTTTTATTCCAAAGTCAATCTTATCATCAATTTGAAACATGAGGAGGGATCTTTCTCAGCGAAGCAAAGCATAAACGATTAGGTATGGAAAAAAATGGTGGAAACAGAGCAAATCATGCAAAAAATTCAAGGGTTCACACAAAACAAAGCATCAAGAGTCATGGTTTCTGATTGGATTGTGTGCAGAGAAGGTTACTGGTTAATGGTTTCGTATTGAGGAAATAGCTCAAATAGAATAACCTTAAATATAGAAGATCTCACACAAATTAAGGCGCCACAAATATTTTAGAATTATCACCAGAAATTAAAATTAAAATCCTAATCGATAACCCCCAAACCAATGAGAGATAGAGCCCATGGATATTAGCCAACCGAATTGAGACTCAATTCTGGCCTGATAGAATATGCAAAAATTAGGGATCCTCCTTCCATTGGAGACTCCTATAATCGAGGGGAAAAAATCAAAATAGTTTTAAAATAGATAACAATCCAAATAAAAGAAAAATTGAAAAAAAAATTAGGAAGGATATATATCATGTAAGGCTAACAATTATCTCGATTGCGTGTTCATCACAATGGGAAGAAGGATCTTGAAGTTGATAACATAGAGATTAATTAAGAAAAAATCAATGAAAATGTTTTAAAATAATATCAATCCTAATATAAGATTAATCGAAAAAAATTAGGAGCTAAAGTATATTATATCCCGTGTGGATTCATGAGAGAGAAAGAATCGCACTTTGATTTTTCTCTGTGTCGTCTTGTAATTTCGTCTAGCACTTTGATTTTTCTCTGTGTCGTCTTGTAATTTCGTCATCGTACTTTGCTTTTTCTTCAATCAAGAATCGCACTCTCTCTTTGATTGTCATTTAAGCGATGATATCAAGGTCTTCCAATATAATTCGAGCAATTATGCCTTCATCATCGACCAAGTAGCTTAATTAGTGGTTAAATTTTCCGGAATGTCACAATCTACCCCCTTAAATGAATTTCATCCTTGAAGTTCGCTAAGTAATATGATGATAATTGTAACATCCCGTGAAATCCCCTCTATTTTTAATAGTGATATCTTCGGAATAATAATTGGTTTTGATATTCAACTATAAGTAATCGATGAATAAAACTCATAATTGAATGTCTAGTCGAGACATTTTATATGAATTTGAAGACATTTTTATTTAGTTGACGATTATTCCAATGTATGTCATTTACCCCCATCGGTTTTAAAAATTTGTTACAAGAGCGATTAAGCTTAATCGGGTAGTAAATTTTGAGACCGAAAAGATACTTAAGGTAAAGATGTGATATCTCACTAGTATAGTTGGAAATACAAGGACTTAATTATCGACTTTAATAGGTAAAGGAGTTTACTAAGAGTAAAGGGAAAGATCTTATATACTTGGATCCAATAGGCTTCTCCCCACATGAGTTGAATCCAAAACCCACACTTGGCACCTTGATTTACTAAGAAGCATTCCTATCCCTCCAATTTAACTCATTGCTATGGACAAGTGGGAGTATTTGTATTGATGGAACTCAAAGCCTTTAGAAAACAAGAATAAAAGATCGGAAGATAAATTGTGCATGGTTTTGGAAACTCACAAAAGACCTTCAAAAGCTCTATTTTATCTCTCGAAACAAGGCTTAGTTCATATATATATATATATATATATAACCCACATTCTAAAGGTTATTTTGCCTAGATATACCAAGGATTTGAGGGTGTTTTCCCATTTCTTAACAAGTCTTCATTTCAAAGGTTTAAGCAAGCAAGGTGAGTAATCAATTTCTTTAGTTTATTTGCATGCATAAAGTTTCAAGAAAATGTATATGTTTTGATTATTGTTAAAATGATTTCTTGCATAAGAAGTGCTAGAGTTCCTCTACCCATTTTGTATTTTGTTTGCTTTGATTTGATCCATGTTAGTTGTTATGGATTGAAAGTTTGGAAATCCGGTAAAAGCAAACCGGAAATTGTTATGAATCTATTGTGTTGTCATTACCATATTGGTATTTGAAAGGCAACGAGGCGTCATGGGTAGTAGAAACTTCTAGTATTTGGGGCCCTATAATGTGTTCAAAAAGGTTTGTGCATCTTAATGTTCTTAAGATTGGAGCATGAAATGATTTCTATAAACCTTTGGTAAACCGAATTAATGTATTACTTACAGGGTATTTTTATACTCACCTTGTATGTGATCTCTCTTTTATAGATGATCCATCGAAGAATTGTTGAAAGAAAAGCCGAGGAATGGAGGTTGTCCCATGACGCAAGCCAAGTTATGCATTAATAGAGATTGATCTTTAGGCTTATTATGAGGATGATCCCATGTTTGTTATGTATTTGGGAACCTCATATAGATCGAGATATTTTGTGCCTTTTCCCTCAATCTTTTGCACCATGACAAGATTATGAGGGATAGGCCAATGTTTCTTATTTAATTAAGTATGTGTATGGAAGCCAATATACCTAAATAAAACTTGGCTTTTGTGGAAAGTTTTGCTACAAGATTGGGAATCCTAATTTTACTTGTAAGGGTTTTCCAAGCTTGTGTTCGGTTTTAATATATAAAGTGACTTTTATTTATCGTGTGTCATGTTCTTTATACAAATACTACACTTTAAACTAATTAAAGACGACAAACAATACTACATCATCTAATGAATGAAAGAAAATTGATTGACAAGTCGTGCCCCTCGATTTTGATAAGAGTTATAACAAGAAATTTGTAACGCTTCTGACATAAGTATTTAGTAACATAACTTCAACCCATGCGATTTGTTGAGGGGTATGACAATAATTATTCTCATTTAATTTTAAATGCTCACTACGCAACCAGAACAATTACTTCCACTGCGTACTCTCATTTTATTATTATGTGTACATATATTCACAAATGTCAAGTATTTAGGGTTTTAACAATTTGATTACACAAATTTATTTAAACTTTAATCAAAATAGGTGGGAGTACAACCAATAAAGTTCGATTTAGGTGTAAAATACTTTCTAATTGACGTAAATGTTCATCACGTGAAAAAATGGAGCTTGAGGCTTAAAAGATCCTAAAATAAGTTTTTAGGTCAATCTAGAACAAATTAGGAAGTTCAGGGACCTTTGGAGCAATTTCTGAAAAAGCTGATTTTGGCTTGTGTGGCCACATGCACCCCTTGTGCGGCCGCATGTGGCCACTGACCTTTTGGAAAAAATCTTCTGTTGCCCGCGAGTAGACCGCAAAACGCATTCTGCGGTTCTATGTAGGTGCCATGCGGCTGCATGGCCCATCTATGAGACCACATGGTGGCTTTCATTTTTTTTCCTTCCAAATTTTCTTGCTTTCATTGCAATTGATAAACCTTTTAAGAACTAACTCCTATACTATAATAGTATTACCAATGTCAAATCAAGTTTATTATCAATTTATCTAAATAATCTCAATAAAATCTTTAAAATGGTATGACAAAGGTCAAATTTAACTTATCATTGATTAAATAAATAATTTCAATACCTATAAGTATACGAATTTGTCCAAATAGGAGCGATAGATGTATGTGAGGCCGCAAAACTATGCTCTGATACTAACTTGTCACGCCCCCAATTTCATTAGCATTTTATCTCGAAATATCGATAGCAGAAGCATTATCTCAATTCAAAATCAAGCGCAAGACTTTACAAATACAATTCAAAAGTATTGAGACGCTTTTACTGCGCACTTTGATAATTAAGTGTATTGTGGGCTACCCACAACGAAACATCGGCCGCGCGCCGAAATCTCAATCACATACATGTACATTCTCCACCTTCGGCATGATCCAGCCATAAAGCTCTAAATTCAATGTCTATAGGATTGTAAAAGAGTAGGGTTGTATTTAGTGAATAACATGTATTGGCCCTAAAAACATGTATTGACCCACGCAAAATAATGCAAGAAAGATCACAAGTTGACAAAGATATAAAGATACAAAGTTCGATCACATTACTAGTTTAGCTTCTACCCGTAAGTTATATGATACAATTATACAAAATGACCAAACCATATAGCAAGGTCATAATGTCACAAAGTAATACAAATACAATGCAAAACGGGTAGACAGTGTTACTAGCGAGGCCCAAGAGCAAGAAACAATCGTTTAATGGTGCACAACCACATATCAAACAATAAAGCAATTTAAGGCCAAGGCAATCTCAAGAAAAATCATGAGTTCCGAAGAGAGAGAAGGAAAGAATGAGCCAAGACACGTGTTACTCACCTTTTAATTCCTCAAAGATAGCTCTAATAATTCAATTGTACAAAAGTGCCTTCAAAGTCTTGCTATACTCAAAGAAGGCCATTTTTCAAGTTAGAATATATCTATATATGGTTAGAAGCTTTTTCCAAATGTGAGAGCAGTGTTTCGGTGGGTTTTTATAGGTGTTTCTCCACCATTCCCGAGGTTGGACGACTTTGGGAACTTTCGAAAGAGAGGGACCGAGTGGTTGGTTGGGGAAGATTGAGAATCCCTTTGCCCTTTATATAATAGTTAGAATAACATATTTGAGTTCTACCAATCATGCCACGACACTTGGCGCATTTGTGATCGTACACCTAAGGAGGTGACTTCGCTAAATAAGGTTCGGTCGTTTATTGCTCGAGAAGTCCCTATACTCTGTGTCGTCTTATAATTTCGTCATCGTATTTTGATTTTTCTTAAATCAAGAATCGCACTCTTTCTTTGATTGTCATTTAAGCAATGATCTCAAGATCTTCCAATATAATTCGAGCAATTATGCCATCATCATCGACCACGTAGCTTAATTATGTGTTAAATTTTCCCGAATGTTAAACAAAGTGTACTACAGCACTTTTCATTTAATATATATATATATAGATAATAGTTAATTAAAACAATCTCTTCTTATCAGTTATAAGAAAAGTATTGAAGTCAATTACTCAATAGAAGTCTATCTAATTTGAAAATTAAACTTGCCCCAGTTGATCTTGTAAGAGCGCTCTTTTCTTTTTTCTTTTTCTTTTCTTTTCTTCTAACCATCTTAACTTGGCTAGTCTTTTAACTCTACCATTTGCTATTAAGAATTTGACCCGCGAGTAACACAATAGGAAAACAAGCCAAATGATCGAGATGAATGAGGTGATATATATGATCACAAATTAAAATTTTCCGATATAATCAAATACTATATATCTCATCCATGTACTCATCAATTTGGAAAACAGAAACAATTAGATCAATATGTTTTTGGAATTTATTACATTACGTAAAGCCTTAAAAAAATGGTTATATGTACTGGTCGAGATAGATTACTCTAGATTCTACATAATATACACAAAAAGACTCGATTGACTGAGTAGAGTTACCAGGTAACTCTCGTTCATGATGATCAGGTTGAATAATGATGTCCGTACAACTATAAATTCCATATGCAATCTGTGTCATGTCTGGTCTTGCTTCAGAATTTGCAAGTAATACTTGATTAGCTATATCAACCAAAACCCTAAGCTGTTCAAGATTCACATCACCATTCAGTTTTGGATCCAACATTCCTACCAAAACCTCCACATTCTCACTTTTTCTGCATTCCTCTGTCCATTCTGGTAAAGTGAATGAGCCTTGCACTGATCGTAGCCCCGTTATTAGCTCGAGAAGTAATACTCCATAACTGTAAACATCGCTCTTCGAGGATACAATACCCGTGTTTAGGTAGTTTATGTCAACGTAACCGAGTGACCCCTTCACTGCGGTTGGTGTATGGGCACTTTGCGCGTCGTTGCCTAGCTTGCATAGCCCGAAATCCGCCAATTTGACATGATTATCGTCGATTAGGAGAATATTGGATGACTTGACGTCACGATGTATGACTGCTGGATCAGCCACTGAATGGAGGTAATCGAGGGCATATGCGATGTCTAAGGCAATGCTTAGACGGTTGGACCATGATAGTATGCCTGACAATTGACCTTGGTAAGTGTGCATTCGATCGAAGAGACTCTTATTCGGAACATACTCCAAGAGAAGAAGTTGTTCTCCTGTTTAGAGAACAGGTACATATTGTATCAATATAAACCAAAATAAGAGTTCTAATTAAGTACAGTTTAATCTTTTAGACGAGATGATTATTACATTATATATCAAAACAAACATACCTTTCTCCAAGCAGAATCCCATCAATCCAACTAAATTTGGATGCCTTATCCTGAGCAAAACCGAAACTTCGTCCAAGAACATCTTCTGGCTGCCTCCTCTTTCCTCCATAACACGCTTCACAGCACCGAATTTTCCTTCACCAAGCTCCGCAAGGTAAACATACGACGTGGTTCCAACGCCAATCCGAACCCTAAAGTCATTTGTTGCCACCTTCAGCTCTTCTAGTGAATAAGTCCTTATGGCAGCAGATGAACAACTTGTGATCGTGCAATCATTTCCTGGTTCGAATTTTTTTGTCTGGAAATTGTCCAAACGTCGATCATCTTCGTTATCATCCAAAGATTGATTAAGGTAGAAAGTTAACTTTCTTAAGATTATTGTAAGAATTACAACAAGAACTAAGGCACCAATAATCAAATAGGTTCTTGTGGACAAACCAAGAAACCACATTGTTGTTTGTCTAAACATAATTAGTCCATTAATCTGCTTTAATTTATCATTGAAAACAAATGACACAATTGTGGGTTTCATTGAAGAAGATTGGTGCGTCAGTATAATCAAAGATTCATTGATTTGTAATTTAGTCAAAAAATTTAGAAATGAAATGTGCA
>CAVNYN010261462.1:0-24391 GCA_963692815.1 Nyctanthes arbor-tristis
TTACCAGGCAAGCCTTTGACACTTTGACAGTCTCATACTCCACCACATGAGTATATATAACCACTTAGAATTAACAACAATTCCAAGCATTTCATCGACTCAATGTCGAAATAAACCTGCTAAAATTTGTGGTGCAACTCTCTCGTTGGCTTTCCAGAGAGCTCATCAACCATCGACATTACTACAAACACACACCTTGCATCACCGCCAACCAATGCCTTGTGTAGATACAACCGCTAGAAGTAACACACATCCTTTACCATGGCACCTAGCGACACGACATAAGGATGTACCTATATACTTCATAGTATATCTCCACCGCCCTCACACCAAGAGAGTCGGATTGTCCAAATCTGAACAGTAGCCGAACCTGCTCCATCTGGACAATGTTTTCTCACGTGGCCAGTCAGTCTACAACACCAACAAGTTGCAACAACCACCAGTCCCCAGACGATCTCATTGAGAATTTTTGTATCTGCACCAACTCGCAAAGAACTAAACAATTTTTCCAGGTGCAACAAATTTGAAGAACTCCTTGCCGAATCCACCTTTACAAATTGACGACATATTTCCTTCACAGTAAATATTCTATGAATATTTACAAGAACATTTCTGGCTAGATGGAGACACATCTTGGTTCCAGTCTTCAAATATAAATCTTCCCAATCACTATCGCTCATAATGGCTCCAGCAACTTTGTTAGAATAAGGAGAAAGTTTTCCTTTGAAAGCTTTAAATTGCCCAATCAAAATCAAGAAATTCCAGACTTGTTCTAGCCACAAGTCAAACTTGATTATCACAAATTCGCACTTTGCCATATCTTTCCTCTGCTCCACCTCGAACAAAGCCTGATGCTCTGATACCACTTATGAGAATTACTGTAGATTCCCCGATTACGCCCGCAGGACCGTTGTACAAGGAATTTAATTGAGACAAGAAAAATAAAAGACGAAGACGAATTTAACGAACTGTCAAAGCTTTCCACTATATGATTAAAGTCGCTACAACCATACAGAATTTTCACTCGCCAAAACCCATCCCCCAAGTACAACAAGAAAAATATACCAAGTTTTACCGCATCTACCAATTTCTACCCTTTGTCAACCCGCAAAGAATTAAAGAAATCCCAAGACACTAAACTACTATTTTTCTTCACAAGACTCTCTGACTCGATCCAAGTGACACCGGAAAAATCACCCCGAGTTTTACCACACCTAATTTTCTACCCTTCGAACAAACCACGAAGAGTTACACTTCAAGGTGCTAGACTCACCAATTTTTCCCTCAACTCGCTTGTACCACTTATGTATAAAAGAAGAAGAAAACATCTCTATTTATAGGCTTCGTTTCCTTGGAAGACAAGGCAATCCTTCTATGATTTAGATTCCTTTTCCTCCTAAGATTTTTCTTCTTTCCCTTTCCTTTTCCTTTTCAACTTTGGATTATTTTTGACAACAAATCCAACAGTACAAATATGGAACAATCAATATTCGCATATCCCATGACTTTTTAGTATTTGTGTTCATATTTTCCCCCTTTTGTTTAAAGATTGTTTTTCAATTAGTTTTAAAGGTGAAGCAGCTAAAAAATAAAATGATGTTGAAAATGTTGCTGTAAAATTCTCAATTAATGATGATTCCAAAATGATTTTTTTTTCAATTTCTTTCTTTCACATTTCTTCCATTCAAATCTCATTTGTGAAAAAGAGTTTAATTTTCAAAATAGTTTATAGTAATAATACAAAAGAAAAATTAAAATAACGTTAGAGTTCAAATCAAGTACAACACACGTGTTTACATTCTAGTATTTTCACCCGTGCATTGCACAGGTAGATAATACTAGTTTTTCAATTCTTGAATTACTACTCATGGAACAATTTATCTTTTAAATTCTAACGCATTGAAATATAAAGATAATAGTGAAAATGTTTAAATAGACGTCTTAATAGGCTTACAGTTCCATAAAAGGCTAGACTAAATAACATGAGCAAAACACAAATGTTGATTCGAAATAAAATAGGAAAAACGCAAAAAAAAAATATAGATTCAAATACCCAAAATTCATAATTAGCAATGGTAATGAGACTGATTTAATCTTTCTCGTCTAATTACCTCAAAAGCATATATTATGAGACGAAAACAGAGATCGTATAAAAAGTTAAGCTCGTTTCTTCGAACACAAATATTTGAACCTGTCAGAAAAGGAGAATTTGACAGCAAATGAATTCGAAGTGACCGAGTCAATTGTGGAGTTGAGATTTAAAGTAGGAATAGGCGGGGAATTTAATTTTCGAATAAGAAAATAATTTTGGAAATCTAATGTTGATCAAATATATCTAATTAATAAAATAAAACAAAGTCGATATATTACGAAGAAATCAAGCTAAGATTTTCAAGAGAATTATGCTAGTTTTAACAAGTAAAAAGAGCAGAAAAACGGTTATTGAAACAGATAAGGTTTTGAGCTTAGAGCGAAACCTCCAATCACATGATGCTTCACTGTGTTAGGTGAGTTGACATTAAGTGATTGACAGTCCGACTTCAAAATCAAAACCTTCAAAGTGTTTGGCAACCCACTCAGATTATAATCTGCCACGCTACATTATTTCATTAATTTTACTTTTTTCAAAAAGTCAAAAAGTAAAAATCAAATCGTAATTTTTTTACTTTTTACAAAAAATAACTAATAAAATAACACTACATTATAAATTATAATTCAAATTATAATTCAGATAGTTGTTAAACATTTTTCTTACCCATTTTCTTAGACAACTATGCGTATATATAGATTGCTTAACGGTAAAGGCAAGAAAACAGGCGGCGCTGTGAACCCACAGGCTTATAATAATATGACGTGAGTGGAGCGATAAGGGTGGGGTGGGAATTCAAAAATTGGGTGCACCAAAACCTCTTGATGGACACCTCGTTTTTCCAAATGAATGCACCCACCCGACAGCCGCTCAACCGTTTTGATTTGTACCTTTCATACCTATTCAGGAAATTATTATTTTGCCCATTTCAAATTTCAAAAATAGAAACCATCACAACCATTTTGGAAAGTGACTTTAATAGACTCCTCTCTCTCTCTCTCTCTCTCTCTCTCTCTCTCTCTCTCTCACTCACCATACAAGTTTGCTTGTCCATACGGATTCCTAATGAATAAGAAACGATCAACTATCCACAGTTAATTTCACTGGCAGTAAGATAAGCCATGTAAAATTTTAAAATTTCAAATCTTTTCATTCCCCAATAATTTGCGTAAATATGTGCCCATAAATCATAATAATAGGCAAGTGAACCTAGTTGCTTGTTCAACGCTTATTAGCAAACTATTTTATTTATCATTATTGTAGTAGGAAAAAGAATTATATCACGTATTTCATAATAATCACATACATTAAATAGATTTTCAACATTCATTGTCACAAAATATATTTCTATTTCTAGCTAGAAATAGCTTGCCATCACATTTGATTTCTACTTGAAATTTAGTGTCAGAATATGTTTGGCAACTAATTATAATTTAAACCCAATAATAACAAGAGCATGTCAAGTTGTCAACCATGTATTTGAAAAGTAAATTGCAGAATTTATTTTCAACCCGAATATAATAAGATCGAAGCTTTTGTTAGCTCTTATATTCATGCATTCCACCCCTTTCAATTGCACTGAAGCACGATTTATCAATTTTTAGTACTTGATGGTGCTTCATACATATGCATATAGTTATAACAAACAATTTCTTTTCCAAAAAATAGACATGAATGATTGAATATTAGTGGTGAAAATTTATATCTGATTTTTCATGAAAAATATATGTAACTATATTGTTTAACGTATTTTTATTTCAAAATAGAAACATTTGGATAATAAGGGTTTTTTTAGACATTATAAAACAATTGAAGCATCCACAATAGAGATATTAAATGGAGTTGTTAGAGATTTTTATTAATTACATGTCAAAATTAGTGCTACATTGGTGATGTTAGTGCTATTATTCAAAGAATCTTTTTTAGCTTAGTTAGCTTAGTATTAACATTGTTGTTAAAGTTAACAACAATTTTAACACTTGACTTGACACTCTTATTTATAAAAAATTCAATTTTATTTATTTGATAATATTTGACCAATAACTTTTCATAACAGTGAGATTACTTAATAAAGTTTGATTGCTAAATTTAAAACTTTCAATGTGATTGTTAAACAATTATTAAAATTAACTTGTCTATGTGTCATTTAACAATCACTAAAATTACATTTTCATTTTTAGGTGGATAGCTAAAATTAGCACAAAAGGGACAAAAATCAACTCATTAAAATAACGGTGTGTGAAAATGTTATCGGACTACTTTAATCATGAATGTTAATACACCACTAAACAAACAAAAAATATACTTTAATACATATGTATGACTGATTATTACAATAAAAGAATGTTGGAATAGAATTCTAACCTCTAAATTTGCTAGTCTATGAATTATGACTGCCCTCTACGTCTACTCGTCCAAACCAACCTACAAAATCCTACATTTGAACCGGTCGGCCTTCCCGGGTTCACACTCGAACCATTACTAAACCGCTAAACATTAGAAACTAGGAACCATAGGAGTCCGACCCGGTTCGACCAGACCGGGCATTTCCTTTTTCCGTCGCATTTCCAAAACTTTACGGTGACTATTAGAGTGAATATCTTGAGAGAATGTGGGACTACAAGCCGGTCTATACTCCGGTAACAGCCGACCGGACTTGTACCTAACACCACAGGCATTGCACAATGTTTTCGGACCCAACGGTCCGGCTCGCCACTGTGGGGTCTTCTGCACTTGACAATGGGTACACCGACGAACCGTCGGAGTCAAGGAACCGGTCTGAGCTGTTGGGTTTTTCCTCTGTTTCTTCGCCGGTGAGTTTTCGGCGCTGGAAAAAGAGTCTGTGTCCTGAAACGATTCCGTGGAAGAGCCATTCGAAGAAGATGATGTAAGAGACCAAGTTCTTTTGGACCGTTTGCTCCTTAATTTCCCGAGAACAGTCGTCGGAAAACATGGAACCGGAGCTGTCTGAACTGCTCCGGCGCCGGGTAATTCTCTGGCTTTCTCTGTTAAACTTCCGGCGGTACATGAGAGAGAATTCCCTGAAGTAGAATCGTCAACGAATTGTGACAGCCACTCGAGACTCTCCAACTCGTCGACCGGAACGGATAGTTCGCCGGCAGGGATTTCGTCAAAGTCGGCCGTGCCAGAAAAACTTGAGGAAGAATTGGTCTCTCTGTGTTGAGAAGAGATTGTTGAAACAGAGACTCTTTCTTCTTCTTCTTCATTCTCCTGAGAAAATGACCCTTCCAACGAAAAATCAAGATTAAGAAGCTCCTCAACTGGGAAATCATCTGCCGGGCCGCTGTTTATTCCGGTAAGACTACATAAATCTTCCATAAGAATTGCTGGGGAATTCGTTTTCAGGGCCATTCGTGAGAGAAAACCTGATTTGAGTGCTCTTGATTCGATGCTGTCGTACTCCTCCATACCATAAACAATACCAAATTCTTCACTTGAACACAGAGAGAGAGAGAGAGAGAGAGAGAGAGAGAGGGAGGTTGAAGATGAAAAAGAGGAAGCAGAAACGGAAGGATAAAAAGCACTAATGTGGGCTGAAATTTGCAGATAAACTGGTGCTGGTTTAATGGTTTTTCCCTATCTTCTACGCGTATTCGCGTAAGTATTAATATTTATTTGTTTGATATAAAACTGCATGAATGGTTCTAAATCTATTGTATAACTTTCATGTTGATTCCTGTAACTCAAAACTATTTTTTTAGGACACCCAACGTTCCATGGGGATGTATGTTATGTTCTCACGTGACTGTGAAAATCTACTTTTATGAAATATATTATATTTTTCCCTTATCAAATGCTAGCTTAAAATATGACATATTTACCGAAATCATATGTGAGTCACAGAATCATGCTAACTAGATGGTAAAGTACGTCTAAGAGGATAACATTGGGATGCTAACAGCCATCTCGGCTCTATCCTTCGGTCTTTGTATGTTTTGATTTTTTTCTTAAATAAAAATAAATTAAAAGCTAAACCTTTTGAAAACTTAAATGAATGGTAGATAAATGTTATATAAGAGACAACCATAAGTATTAATTACATATAGGGTTCACAATAAAATTATAGGGACTTAATGCCAATATAATTTAAGAAACAACAATAAAAATGAAGTATAATGAAATGTAGTGTGTGCAGATTGAAACAATAATGCAAATCATATATAGGGATGTCAACTGGTGAGATGACCTTCCCTAGACCCTACAATTTTTCCCCTCATTTCGACTCTGTCTCTAGCTTGAAGCAGAGCAAGGGGAGGCAAAAAAAAATTCTTGTGAACCATCACCTTAATTTTTTTTTCATTTTTTAGTAAAATGAATAAAAAATTCCAAATTTAAATTTCAATTCTTAAGTTTTCTATTAAATTATTATAGGAAATCTTACTTTTAACAATGAACATTTTTGCCTAGAAACTTTTTTCAACCCACTTTTAATGACCAAAATGACCTTTTTCCGATCAAAATATCGTAGTAAAATGTGATATTTTTTGTAGTTGTTTTCTTAGTATTAATAAAAATACAATTAAATTTATTAAATTAATTTCAATATATAATAATATAATAAATTAAAATAAGCAAATGAACAAGATGTTTGTTTCGTCAACATCCTCTAGGCAGGGTTCCTACAGCATGTAGAATAATTTTGTCATCTCTATATAAGATCAAGTATCAAATTAAAGTAACATGTAAGTGAGGTACCGAAGAGGAAGGATTGTCCAATCCAATTGTCAATTGACAAATGCCACGAGTAAGGAGACTTGGAGATTTGATTTGAGGGTTTCTTTCATCACTAGACATTAATTGTTCAATATAATATAAAAGGTGAAGGATCAATTTGCTCTTTCATTCTTTTAATAATTTCCTTTGCAAAATAGGTGAAGGACATATGCTGCAATTTCACTTTTTGAATAGTATATCTTTCTTTGGGAATGTTTACGTGGGTCAAACGAAGGTATATTTATTTGAATTTGACGAACCCGAGTGAGTGACAGCGTGCATGTGCTGGGTCGGCATTCTGGGACCGAACTTTTCGACAAGAAATTCTCTCGACATTTGACAATTACTCCACAAATTTTTTCATGCAATCATGAGACATTTTATTTTGCCACATATTAAGGTGGCATGGCGTTATTAATTTATTATTTAAAACCGATTCACTCAGTGGCCAATGTGAATAACTCAATATGCAACAATGTTATTCACTGAGAGATGCGAAAAAGGAGACATCAATTAGAAGAAATAGAAATGAAAAAGAAGAACCAAAACCCTAGTCGACTATACGAAAGAATACAATACACAAAAAGAGAGAATACAAGTCCTTTTATATGCAATGACTAACTTACGCAACTAATAACTTGAAATACTAAACTAGCAAAACTATATAAAATTATATTCTAACATCCCCCCTCAAGCTCACAGTGCTACAGCTAAAAGCAACGAGAGTTTGTCACGTAAAAACGAAAGCGGTGAATCGAATGGGATTTAGTAAAAAGGTCCGCAAGCTGCAAAGAAGAAGAGACAAAGGGTAATGTTATGGTGCCCTGCTGAAGGTGATGGCGCACCAAATGACAGTCAATCTCAATGTGTTTCGTTCGCTCATGAAACACAGAATTATGAGATATCTGGTTGGCACTCTTATTATCACAGTACATGTGTGTTGGAGAAGATAAAGAAACTCCTATGTCAGAAAGAAGCCAGCGTAACCAAACAATCTCAGCAGTAGTAGATGCCATAGCACGATACTCGGCCTCAATAGAAGATCGAGAAACCACTGTCTGTTTCTTACTCTACCAAGAGATAAGAGAATCACCTAAGAAGACACAAAACCCTGTAGTAGACTTACAATCAATGGGATTGCTGGCCCAATCCGCATCAGAATAAGCATGGAGTTCTAAGGAAGATGTGGATGGAAATAGAAGACTCTGAAAACATGAACCACGAAGATATCGCAAGATGCAAACCACAGCTGCCCAATGAACAGTGGTCGGAGTAGAAACAAACTGGCTAACGACATGCACAGCATAAGCAATATCAGGGTGGGTGATGGTAAGGTATACAAGAGAACCAACAAGAGTGCGATACAAAGTAGGATCAGCCAAAGGAACACCATCGGTGGAGGAATACCGGACATTCATCTCAATAGGGGTATCAACTGTCCTAGAATCAGTGAGATGAGCACCCTCGATGAGGTCTGTAGTATATTTAGACTGCGATAACATATACCCTCTAGGAGAAGAAGCAACCTCAATACCCAAGAAATAAGATAAAGGTCCCAAATCCTTCATTTCAAACTGACAAGCCAATTAGTAATACCAATTTTGTCATCACCAGTAATAATCATATCATCAATATATAATAAAAGAATAATCTGACTAGCGGATGTACACCGAAAAAAAAAGCTGAATCTTGATGACTAGATGTAAAACCAAGGGAGGTAACAATAGTAGAAAACCGTTCAAACCAGGCACCAGGTGCTTGTTTAAAACTATAAAGTGCCTTTTTAATTTTGCAAACACATCCAGCAGGATGTGTTACACCAAGAGGAGGAGTCATATAAACTTCTTCCTGAAGAGTGCCATTCAGAAAGGCATTCTTAACATTCATTTGGCATAGATTCCATTTACGAACAGAGGCAACAACAATAAGAGTACGAACGGTGGTCATCTTTGCAACAGGGGCAAAGTCTCCACATAATCAAGACCATACTGCTGCGTAAAACCCCTAGTAACCAATCTAGACTTATACCTTTCAACAGAACCATCAGACTTAGTTTTAATCTTATAGATCCAACGAGAACCAACAACATTTTTACCTGAAGGCAAAAGGCACTAGATCCCAAGTGTCTGTCTTTTGTAGAGTAGATAATTCATCATTCATAGCCTGTTGCCAAAGAGGGTCTAAAATGGCTTTTTCATATAAAGAAGGTTCAAACAGGTTATGAATAGATGATAAGAAACAACAAAAAGACTCTGAATAGCAAGAATAGTCAAAATCAGGGAGTTGAGCGGACTTACGTATGCGTTGGGGATATCGAGGAGACGGTGGAGAAGGAGAAGATGATGGTAATGGATCCTCAGGCTCAGATGGTGCTTGAGAGGCCACAGGAGGAGGAAGGACAACAGAAGACGGCACATGTGTACCTGTAGTAGATGAAAATTCAATAGGGACGGGTGTAGGGGAAGAAGAACTATCACTAGATAAAGGGTCAAGATTAAGAAGATCGGATTTGGTCAGTGTAGAAGTGCTATCAGGAATAGAGAAGAATAGAATATGCTCAAGAAACACAACATGTCGAGAAACATATAACTTCTGACTGACAAGATCAAAACAACGGTAACCTTTCCTACCCTCTCCATATCCTAAGAAAACACATATAGCGGAACGTGATGTCAATTTGTTACGCTCAACTGTAGGAAGAAGGACAAAACATGTACACCCAAGACTTTTAGGACGGAATAATCAAGGAGAGAGCTAAATAAAGCTTCAAACGGTGATCGACCAGAAGTATGAGAGCTTGGAATTCTGTTAATCAAATAAACAGCTGTAAGAACAGCTTCCCTCCAGAATACATTAGGGACTTTAGCAGATAAAGGAAGAGAGCAGACTGTTTCAATTATGTGTCTATGTTTGCGTTCAGCAACACAATTCTGTTGAAGAGTGTCTGTACAAGAGGATTGATGAACAGTGCCATTAGAAGCAAGTAGCTCAGAAAATTCAGTAGATGTGTATTCCCCACCCAAATCACATCTAAAACACTTAATTACAGTATTATGTTGGGTTTTTATAAGTGCTCTAAAAGAATGATAAATAGATAAAAAATCAGAACGCCTCTTCATAAGATAATCCCAACAATAACGAGTACAATCATCAATAAATGAAACATAATATCTGGACCCTCCTTTAGTGGAAATAGGAGCAGAACCCCACACATCTGAATGAACAAGATCAAATGATTCAACAAAATGAGAAACACTATGAGTAAAAGGCAAAGTAGAAAATTTAGCAAGTTTGCAACCACTACAATCAGAAATGTCATGTGTTTGCATATCTCCTAAATGTCCTTTGGAAACTAAAAATTTCAAACGACTAGCAGACACATGTCTGTGTCGAGAATGCCATAAGTAAAAGCTAGAAGAAGAAGAATTCAAACGAAAAGAAGATAAATCAACATCAGAGGCAGCAACATGCGCCAATCTCATGTCCTCCTCTCTGCCTATGACCTATCCCAATTAGCTTCTCAGACTATGGATTCTGCACATAACAAGCATTGGGAGAAAAATGAACCAAGTATCCGGAATCACATAATTGACCAACAGAGACTAGATTTAGAGTAAGATTAGGAACACATAAAACATATGACAGAGATAAATTTGATGTTTGTACAGACCCAATACCTGCTAAGGGCAGTGGGGTGCCATCAGCAGTTATAATAGATGTAGAATGGTGGTGAGGAGACATAGAGGCAAACAATTTAGAATTAGAGGACATATGTCGAGAAGTACCTGAGTCAAATATCCATGTAGAAATATTACCTGGTAAGTTTTGAGAGGACACACCTACATGAGTAGAAGCAGACATAGCATGTGGCTGAGTGGCTAAGAACTTTTGAAACTGCTCATTAAGATTAGTCATCTTGAGATCAGATTAAGGAGGTGCACCAAGTATGGATGAACCGACAGGTAAAACAGCTGCTATATTCAAATTGGAACCATAAGACATATGAGATGACTGGTGATAATTCTATTGAGAAGCTTGCCTCTTCAACAACAATTTAGGGCACTGAACTTTCGAATGTCCCTTTTGTTTACAGAAACTGCACACATCTTTTGGAACCTTTGCACGTCCTTGATTCTGATTTTGTACATGCGGCACAGCCAAGACATAAGCACTAGAGTTCAGAACAGAAGCCTCTCCACTAAGTGATTTCAACCGAGTTTCCTCATCTACAAGTTCACTCACAACTGAATCAACAGACGGGAGGGGGTCACAATGCAAAATAGAACCCCTAATTACCTCAAAATCACTACGAAGTGCCATCAAAAACTACACTAATCGTTGTTCTTCTCGAAAAGTAATATATTCTTCAACACCTCTCAGTCCAGCAGACTCTGTAAGAGCTAACTCATCCCAAATGGCAGCCATTGCATTGTAAAACTCTAAGATACTCATATTCTTCTGTTGCAATGATCGAATATCAATCTCTAGCTAATACCGTTTTGCAAAATTAGACTTAGTATACAACTTTTCCAAATAATCCCAAACCTCTTTTGCAGTTTCATACTTTGCCAATTGTGTATCAATATTATGCTCAACAGAATTATTTATCCAAGTAAGAATTTTTGAATTATTGGAATCCCAGTTATCTAATTTTGTTGCATAATCATCATCAATGCTCACTGGTTTACTAACTGTTCTACTAACATAGCCCTACAATTTCTTTCCTTTAAGAAAGTGTTTCATAACATGACTCCAATAAGAATAATTTGTACCATTCAACCTCACACTAATAGCTTGGAGTGAATCATCAGATGCCATAATAAAAGAGGGGGAGAAACATACTAACCAAAATGCATATTAGAAAATGACACGATCAATTCTCACCACCACCACGATATAGGAAACTGAATTTCGATCACTCCGGTATAAACAAAGTCGTCGGAAACAGCTCCATGCGCCTCCACGCGCCGCCTGAATTCCTAACCGTCCGTCGCTACTTGCTTCCACGCGCCTCCGTCGCCAGCGCGTGTTGTTACATGCGCTGCACCGCCAGGAAGCTCCCGACGATCCGAACCTGGTGGTATCCTTTGATCGCCAAACAAAGCAGTGGAAGGTGCTCGAATTGGACGATTTCAGTTCGTTTCAAAGAGTTCGTAGCCTCTTTTTTGCTATTTTGTTTCAATTCCAATTCGATCATAGGCTCTGATACCATGTGAATAACTCAATATACAACAATGTTATTCATTGAGAGATGCGAAAGAAGAGACATCAACTATAAGAAATAGAAAGGAAAAAGAAGAACTAAAACCCTAGTAAACTATACGAAAGAATACGATACACAAAAAGAGAGAATACAAGTCCTTTTATATGCAAGGACTAACTTACGCAACTAATAACTTGAAACCCTAAACTAGCAAAACTACATAAAATTATACTCTAACAGCCAAGTCTGGTGTCGCATTATTGTAAGAGTGGATGGGTCGGAACAGTGAGCTGTATGGTACACACAGTTAAATCACACTTTATATATTACATTTTTTCTTTACAGACTAATTTTTCTCTTTCTTTTTTTTTTTTTGGGAGGGGTAGGCCCACTATGGCCCCTAGCTAAGCCACTGGACTCACTTATTTTATAACAAATAATAGCACTTCATAAGCGTAGATAGTCTCATGACCAGTGAGTTTCAGTCTCTAAGTAGCAAATAGTTCTAGGCACTGTAATAGTATCAGATGATGATTAGATAATACAACTAGTTAATACAAATACATCACCACACTTACAAATAACATCAGCAACTGTATTATATCACATCATCTATCTAGTATTATACTAACGTCTGATACTTTTTTAATCAAATTTAATCCATGAGTGCCTAATGAATTTTTTGAGTTGCACTCAACCATAAACTACCAATTAGACACCGTCATTTCCAACGTGGTCATAACTCAAAATTCATTACTTGCCTACTTTGTTCACCTCCGATAATGATAATAATGATAAAGTTAAAATTATGTGTCACATTTGTTTGGCCTGCTTCAAAATTCCGTGGTGCGATATATCCAAAGAAATGAAATGCACATCACGTTTATTTTAAACTCATATGGCTTGTCTCTATATCTGTCACATGAGATGTGATGGCAACATAGTGATTGGATCTCATGCAAGGTATAAGAGCAAGATTATTATTAGGGGAAAAAAGCCATGGGGAAAAAACCTATTTTAAAAAACCGTGAAGGGGAAAAAGTGGGCAGGAAAATATGAATTAGACACGTGGCGGTATTTTATTGGATTGAAATGTGAGTGGAACAAATTCAATTAGGAGGTCCTCCCTCAAAATAACATTTTCTATCCCAAAACCAATACAATTTGAGTTTGTGGGGTTTTTTTTATAGCGATTGAAATTTTCATAAATGAAAACTATCATTTTAAAGATATTAAAGAATTTTTAGTGTGTCGTTACCACCCTAATTCATTATTTCATTGTTGGTCATGATAAAAATTTAAAAGAATTTACATCACCCATCTAATTTTATTCTATAGAAAATGTGACTTTATAATTAAATGGGTTTTATTTCCGAATTTTTGATTCGGGTCCAGTTAACTATTAAGTCTATTATCTAAGAAATTTCTTTAGTTCGAGTTAAATTTTAAAGCCTTGTAAAACATATTTTAAGTCCAGATTTTTAATGCAAGTGAAGCCCAAATTGTTTCTTTTATATTCAAGCCCAATTAATTTCGTTAGCCTAATTCTCATATAATTGAGTTCAAGCCTTATTTATGTACTAAAGCTGAAATTGTTAGTATTATGTTTGTTTTCAAGCCCAATTTTGACCCCAAACCAAATAAGCCAAGCTGAACACATATTTCTTGTGGCCCAATTCCCATTTATTTTAAGGAACAATTAGACATTGTGGAAATGGATAACTTGAAAAATACAAATGTTTTTTACACACTTTTTAAATTAAGGTATGTGATGGTTTTTTTTGGAAAATTAGGTGTTTCAAGTGTTTTTACATTGTGATATTATAATTTACAACGCAACAATCATAATTCACTAAAACACCGAGTCACACAAAAAACAACTTGCAAAAATTCTGAGTCACACAAAAAATAATTCGCCAAAATACTGAATCACAGAAAAAAACTTGCCAAAACACCAAATCACAACAACACAACATAATTGTTTTGATGTGAATCAAATTAGTTCTTTTCAATTGAAACACTAATTTGGCAAGTTGTTGATTGAAACACTAATATCGTCTGGAATAATTAAATTTGAAACACTAATTCAACACTAGTTTTCAAACACTAATCCTCAATCTGATTCAACACCACAACACAATCTCATCCGGAACAATAATTGAAACACTAGTTCAAGATTAATTTTCAAACACTAATTTTCAATTGAAACACTGATTCAAGACAACAACACAATCTCGTCCGAAACAATCAAGTTTGAAACACTAATTCAACACTAATTTTCAAACACTAATTCTCAATTGAAACACAGATTCAACACAACAACACAATCTCGTCCAAAACAATCAAATTAGTATTTCTGAATTGAAACGCAATCAGATTCAACACAATTCAACACCGAGTCACAACAACTCGCCAGAACAACATCACAAACACAACAAATCCGTTTTCAATGAAAAAGGCAAAAATCTCAAATTAAAAACCCTAATTTTCAGATTGCCAAAATGAAAATTTGAAAAACGAAAAACAAATCAGATAAACACTGGCGATGGCGATTTCATATAATGATTTCAAACGCAAATTTCAAATCGCAAAAAAGACAGTGACCGACGATGGCGACCGGAGAAGAGAAGGATGACACTGGCAATGTCAAAGAAGGGCGACAGCGGCGGTAGAGTAGCAACAGTTTAGATTTCAGACGAGAATTTCAAAGGGCAAAAATGATGGCGAATGGCGATGGCGACCGGTGAAGAACAGAGGAGTGGTGGGCAGCGGCAGCGGTAGAGTGGCGACAGATCGGAAGAGCACACGTGAGGAGTGAATATGATGGGGAGACAGAGGGAGAGAGACGTCTAGTGAATACAATAGGGAGACAAAGGGAAGAGACGTCGAGTGAATACGATGGGGGACACCTGATTTTTCCAAAATTACTCATTTACACCTGATTTCTTGAGGAAGGGTTGATAAAAACCTTATTTCTCTAATTAATCCTTGTGGAGATTAGACTCTTTTTTTTAATCGGGTCTTGAATTATATCTAGGAGTGGGCATCGGTTCGGGCAGTTCGGTTTACAGACTAAACCGCCGCTGAACCAACCTAATTGGTTGTAAAAAATTTGAACCACCACCAAACCGATAATTGATTGGAAACCGACACCAACCGAGCCACTTTTGGTTCGGTTGGTTCGAGATAACTACCGGTTTAAAATTTTTTTTCCAATTAAATCTTATTTTAGATTTAATTTTGGGATCCAAGTTCAAAACCCAGAAAATTAAATAAGGCACAAAATAATATTTTAGAACTTCAAGGGCAAAATAAACACTGAAGACATGCTTGCCATCTCAGCCTTGCCCTAATGTTGTTTCACTAACACTACCTAAAATAAGAATTTACAAAGAAGAGCAGCAGCAGCCATGTGGAAACCGAGAGCAGGAGGGAGATTTCATCTATGCTTCTTCTTCCAACAAGGGCTTCTTCATCTGTGATTCATGATTTGGCACAGCAATTTCATCATCATCCTTTTCTTCTACGATTTGGGGTTTCATTTGTTTGATTGTTTCTTTTGATTTGTGTTGTGGAAGTGTGGACAAATCTTTGTTTGTTGCTCATCTTTGTAGATTTACAATTTTTGTGTTTCAATCAAAAGAAAACTTGAAAAGGATTTGATATTTGCACTTCAACTTTTTGATTCTTTTAACAAGAAACTGAGGAAGAACGTAGTAGAAGCTTGGAGCCCACTTTGTTAGCGGTTTGTGGTTGGTTTTGACTGTCGGCGATTTTCTTCCTGTTCGGTGCCAGTTAATGCCGGATCTACATCAATAACCGCTATTCAAATTGAACCAAATTTTCTTGGAATGAAAACTTACCGAACTGGTCCGATAACATGGCAGAACCGGCGGTTCCAGTTTGATCCGGTCAGGTGCAGCGGTCGGTTTGATTTTCTCGGTCAAAATGCCCACTCCTAATTATACCTCTAAAACTAAAACTAATTCTAGATTTACCCTTTTTTAATTGTAAGAACATCCTTATTATTTTCCTTTTTTCTTTTTATTATTATATTTAAACGAAAATTATATCATTTATTATTATTAATTTAAATATTTTTTAAATACACATTATATAGTCACAACCCCACACAAACCCTAATTGTGGATGCATCCCCTACTTTCTTCATCACCATTACTTCCTGTCACAGACTGAACCCAAATGAAATGAAATAAAGAGCACCACCACGAAACTCAGCTGGGCTTAACGTCCAAACTAAGAATTATATTAATACTAAAGGAAAAATTACAGAATTGGAAGAGAGTTGAGAGAAGAAGAAGAGAAGAATGAGGCTACATAGAGAATCAGGGAAGGAGAAATTGAGATCAAAATTCCTAACTAACTCCTACTCTTCTCACATGCTCCCTATATGCTAGGAAAATGATAGGATCAAAGGAAAAGAAAAAACGCGTTTGCTAACACAAACGTAATAAGAAAAATGACAGAATTAATAAAATGATAGACGGCGTCATTTGGCAACAATTTCAAATTATAGTTACCAAGCCATTGCTGCCGTTGTTTTCCTTCCTCCTATTTTCTTCTGAAGTCCCCATTGAGGCCAAGCATTTCCCTTCCCTTCCTGCTGATCTTTCTGACATCCTTCCCCCTTAAAAAAACCTTGTCCCTAAGGTTCAAATGTAGGATAATCCTTCAAGAGCTGTTCTGCTGATTCCCAAGTAGACTCATCCAAGGTTTTGTCCAACCATTTAACTAACCATAGCACCATTGGCTCCCTTCTCTTCTAGACTTCTTTTACCTGTAGAATACTTTCTAGAACATGATCTGCAGGGTCTGTCTCCTTAACTTCAGGTAAATATGTTGATGGCACAAAATCAGATCCCACATTCTTTTTTAGCAAGGACACATGAAAAACAAGATGAATCTTAGCAATAGGGGGAAGTTTTAGCCAGATCGGAAGAGCAACAGCTCTAGTACGCTTTAGGATCTGAAAAGGACCAAAATATTTAGGGTTGAGTTTATGATTGTCCCTCTTTACCACTGACTATTGCTAGTAAGAATGAAGCCTGAGGTATACCCAGTCCTCCATAGTGAATTCTTTGTCAATCCTCTTCTTATTAGCATAATGCTTCATTCTGGCTTTAGCCTAAACTAAACTCTGCCTCAATTGTCTGTCAATGAGCTTTCTCTCTTGCCATAGTTCTTCCACTGAAGCCAACTTTGTTGGTTGATAAGGTCCCATGGAGAGTTTACCATATAGAGCTTCAAAAGGTGTCCTTTGAATGGAACTATGAAAGGTGGTGTTGTACCACCATTCTGCTAAAGATAACCATTTACTCCAACTCCTTAGCTTAACATAAGTCATACACTTGAGATACATCTCAAGGCATTGGTTCACCCTTTCAGTTTAACCATCAGATTGGGAGTGATAGGCTGAACTCATGTGTAATTGGGTTCCCATTAGGGTGAACAATTCTTGCTAGAAGTGGCTGGTGAACACCTTATCCCTGTCAGACACAAGACTCTGTGGCATTCTATGGAGTTTAGTTTACAAACATGATCTAGGAACAGTTGAGCAACCTTCTTAGCTATAAATGGATGACTAAGCCCAATAAAGTGGCCATAACAACCACTAAAATGGCTGAGTATCCATTAGAGATAGGTAGTCCTTCGATAAAATCCATAGTAACATGACTCCATCTATGAACTGGTTCAGCCAAAAGTTTTAGTAACCCAGGATAAGGAGTATTTTCAGGCTTACACCTTTGGCAAATTTCACACTTCAGACTTTCCTCTTTGATTTCTTTGACCATTCCAAGCCAATGAAACAATTAGTTGGCTCTACAGACACTAGCTTGTATTCCAGAATGTCGTCCTTATTGAGAGCCATGGATACAAGCTATTAGTTTTTGTTTGATCTGTCCCCTTGTTCCAATGTAGAGTCTGCCTTTGAATTTAAGAACCCCATTTTTGTATTGGTAATCTGCAAAATCAGTAAGGTCTATGAGAGCCGTTTGCATCTTTTCTGCAGCAAAGGCATCTCCTTCATAACTGTGAATGACTTCTTGAATTCAAGTGGGTGTATTGTCGATATTTCCAAAACTTCTCTATCTGTTTCATCCCTTCTAGAAAGGGCATTAGCCACAGTGTTCTTATTTCCCTTCTTGTACTGAATCTTATAATTCAGCCCTAACAACTTGGTGAGCCATTTTTGCAACAGAGAGGTAGTGATTCTTTGCTCCAAAAGGTACTTCAGTGGCCGGTGATCCGTTTTAATGAAAAAAAAAACTGACCTTGCAGTGTCCCCACTTAGTTACTGCTGTAACCAAAGCTAGGAGTTCTTTCTCATAGATGGATAACCCCATTTTTTTGGGGACTGATTGCCTTGCTGAGGTAAGCAATTGGCCTCTTCCCTTGACTCAATACTGCCCCCAATCTACCATAACAGGCATCCGTTTCAACGATAAATGGCTGGCTAAAATCTAACATGGCCAATATTGGAGTAGTACTCATAGCCCTCTTAAGTGCCTCAAAGACTTGTTCAGCCTCTATTGTCCATTCAAAATTATCCTTCTTGAGTAGGTTGGTGAGTGGCTTGGCAATACTTCCATACCCTTTAACAAACCTCCTATAATATCCAATCAACCCTAGGAACCCTCTCAGTTGCTTGAGATTCACTAGTTTTGGCCAGGTTTCCATTGAAGCTACTTTTTTTGGATCAGCAGACACCCCTCCAGAGCTGATTATGTGCCCCAAATACTCTACACTTTGTTGGACAAAGGATCATTTACTTAGCTTTGCAAATAGCTGTTGTACCCTTAATATCTGTAGAACTTTCTGAAGGTGTTCTTGATGTTCTGATAAACTGTAGTTATAAACCAAAATATCATCAAAGAATACAAGCACAAACTTTCTAATGTATTATCTAAAGATCTTGTTCATAAGGCTCTGAAAAGTTGCAGGGTATTAGTGAGGCCAAAGGGCATAACCAATAACTCATACAGCCCTTGAAGTGTTCTAAATGCTGTCTTGTAGACATCACCTTGATTTACCCTAATCTAGTAGTATCCAGCTCTCAGGTCATTCTTTGAAAAATACTTAGCTCCATGTAGCTTATCAAGAAGCTCATCTATCATAGGCATAGGGAACTTATTCTTGACTGTAGGTTGGTTCAGCTGTTTGTAATCCACACAAAATCTTCAACTACATCTTTTTTTAGACTAACAGCACTGGAGAAGCAAAAGAGTTGCTGTTGGGGTGGATGATTCCCGATTCCAACATCTCTTGGACCATCTTTTCTATCTCATTCTTCTGTATGTAAGGACACCTGTAAGGCCTCAGTTTGATGGGTTGTGCCCCTTCCTTAAGTTCTATCTGATGCTCATGTGCCCTTTCTAGGGGTACCCTTTTGGTGCTGCAAAGACATCCTCAAATTCACGTAAAACCTGCTGCAATTCAGATGGTACCTCAATCATCTCATCCTCAGAAATGGAGTGAATGTGTGCCATAATGCCATAGTCTTGATTGTTAAGCCAATCCACCAACTTTTCACATGAGATAATATCAATGCTGCTCACTACTCCATGTGCAACTTAACTGGTTCTCCTTGGTAATGGAATTCCTATACCCTTCAGTATAGTGAGTGGTGATGGGACCAAACTGACTAAGCTAGTTAACACTAAGAACCATATCATTTCCTCTTAGATTGAGTGTCCTTAATGGAAATTGGAATTCATATGCTTGCACTTGCCAGGAAAGTGGGTGTACCAAAGCCTTGCTCTCCAATTTATCTCCATTAGCCACCCTCACAGTCATATTCATATCATCTCTTACCTTCAGCCCCAAAGCAAGTATCAATTTTTCATGCACAAAGCTGTAAGTGCTTCCACTGTCAATCAGAATTGAAACATTCCTGCCTTTAATTTTACTGGGAATTCCTAGTGTCTGGTGTTTAGTACTTCCCATCAATGCATTCATAGTGATATGTATAGTTTCCTCAGTACCTTCCTCAGTTTCCTCAGTTTCAGGCTCAGTCTTAATCTCTCTATCACCTTCACTTTCCTCTACAACAATATAGTTCAGGGTTCTGTTCTTACAAACATACCCCACATAGTATTTTTCATCACATCTAAAGCACAGCCCTTGGCTCCATTTGGCTTGTAATTTTGCAGGGATTATGGCTTTAAATTTAGGTTTATATGGAGTGATGGCTTGGTTGTTATTTCTGGGTAGAGGATAGGTAGTAACGGTAGCTGGAACTGTATTGAGTGGCCTTGGGCTTGGGGTTGAGTATTTCTGATAGAGTGTGGTTTTGTGGAATTTTTGTGATTTGACTAGGGCATTGATGGCATCTTCATGCAGTATGGCTGCTTCATAAGTATAAGACAGGGTTTGGGGTTTTGATAGTTTAACAGCAGACCTAAGTTTATCACACAGGCCACTGGTGAAGGCTGATATATAATAGCATTCCGGGGCATGGAGTACAATAACCATCATCTGTGATCTCAACTCCTCAAACACCTCAATATATTCCTCTACTCCCCAATTTTGACTCATTTTATTGAAAGCTTCTACTACCTCTACCTTAGCATTTTCAGGAAACCTTCTCCCCAACACCTCTACAAATATATTCCATGTAGGGTTGGGAAAATTGGCCTTAAAGTTTTGGTACCAAATATCAACCCTCCCCTGTAAATGCATAACTGCAATATTAATTTTCAACCCTTAGCCTACTTTATAAATCAAAAAATATTTCTCAGCCTTCCTTACCCATTCCCTTGCACCATCATCATTAAAGAAGGGAAAATCAATTTTGAGAATCCTACCATTCATGTCATCATCACTTATATTTAGGGAATTAGCAGAATTACCAGATGGGATAGGTAGTAGTCCACCACCTGCGTAGCATGGAATTGGAGTCCCCTCAATCATTTTCTCCTTCCTAGTGTTGCTGCTTCCAGTGTTGAATTTCCCAGTAGCCACAAATTCAAACATTGATCGCATTTCTCCCAACTGATGATCTATTTTGCCCATCATGACATCCATTTTCTAATCAGTTTTTCCTTGCTTCTCATACAGATCCTGAACCGTATCCTTTAATTTAGAAATTTGCTTCTGGAGACTGATATGATCCACCTCTATTCTCGCGACATTCTCTTCCATCTTCTCAATGACCTTGGCTCAAGTTTCATGAGCCATGTTCCTGGCTCTGACACAAATGTCATAGACTGAACCCGAATGAAACGAAAAAAAGAGCACCACCATGAAACTCAGCTGGGCTTAACATCCCAACTGAGAATTATATTAATACTAAAGGAAAAATTACAAAATTAGAGGAGAATTGAGAGAAGAAGAAGAAATGATTGAGGATACAGAGAGAATCGGGGAAGGGGAAATTGAGATCAAAATTCCTAACTCCCAATCTTCTCACATTCTCCCTATATGCTAGGAAAATGACAGGAACAAAGGAAAAGAAAAAACTCGTTTGCTAACAAAAACGTAATAAGAAAAATGACAGAATTAATAAAATGATAGACGGTGTCGTTTCACATCAATTTCAAATTACAGTTACCCAGCCGTTGCTTTCTTTCCTCCCCTTTTCTTCTAAAGTTCCCACTGAGACCAAGCATTTCCATTCCCTTCCGGCTGGTCTTTTTGACTCTTCCGTCTGCCTGGTGCTGCCGTTGCCACTACCGCTGTCGACATTGCCACTACAACAACCAATCATATAGCTTACATTCGTTCACCACCATGTTCACCACAAATAGCGCCACCACCATAAGGAGGAGGCGGGCTTGCAGCCACAGTAGCAGCGAACTACAGTGGTTGCCATCGACTGCTATGAATAGTAAACGTTGCTGGTACTGCATCATTTTCCTTTTATGGCCAGACTGAAAAAATAAATGTTCTTGCAAATGTGCTACATCATTTTCTGGAAGGCTGGACCTCTCCATGTTTAGCTCCCACACATTCATCCCACATTAGTTGCTCTGGCTACCTCATTTTCTTTCAAACATTGCTGCGCACAGAAAATGATATTAATATGGCCATTCACACCATTCAAACATTGCAGTGCACAAAAAATGTTATTAATATGGCCATTCACACCATTTCTTTTTTTTTTTAAACTTTTTTTTCTAAATTTTTTCAGTATTTTAATTTGAGGCCTGCTGTATCATTTTTTCCTTCCAATTTTTATTTTATGCTTTTTAATTTCATTTACCGGTGGAAAAAATATGTGGTGTTATACTATTTTCTGATATGTTACTATTTCTAGGTGTGGATCTCCTTTTTTCTGTTTTTTCTTTGGATTTTTTAACGTTCTTTTGTTACCATTTTACCGGTATTGTTACCATGTTTTAGTGATTTATTATGATTATTTTTTGAAATTTTGTTACTATGTTTTGTGTGATTATTACCATAATTTTGGTGTTAACATCTATCTTCCAGGCGTGGCTCTTCTTTTTTCTGTTTTTCTTTGGATTTTTTAAGGTTCTTTTGTTACCAATTTACCAGTATTGTTACAATGTTTTAGTGATTTATTATGATTATTTTTTTAAATTTTGTTCCTATGTTTTGTGTGGTTATTACCATAATTTTGATGTTAACATCTAATTTTTTATTGTTACTACAATGTATTTTTGTTACTATGTTCTGTGTGGGTATAATTACCATAATTTTTATTGTTACCGCAATGAAACTTTTTTTGTTACCATATTTTTTTTCCATCATGTTACCATGTCCCGGATATCGTTAATAAACAAGGCTTTTTTCTTTTCTTTTTTTTTTTTTTGTGATTTTGTTTTCTGGTGATCTTGACATTTGTCAACATTTTCTTGTTCCTTGTTACTTACTCTCTCTCTCCTTATATATATATATATAGTTATTTCGGTGATTTTTTTGATTCATATTGTTACCTTGTGTTTCAAGGCGGTGGATTTTTACGACCACCATTTCTTAGTAAGTGGCGACAAAGGTGCTAGTGGTTGTTACCAAGTGGCGGCGGTTGATAGTCACAATGGTGGTTGGTGGTGCCACCACTATTATCACGTGGATGGTGGCTTAATTGCTAATTTATTTTAAAGTTGGCGGCTTAATTGATAATTTATATTTATTAATAATAATAATTGAATTTAATAAAATTTGGTTAAGGGTAGTTCTATAATAAAAAGTGGCATTTTTTATAATTAGTTTCAATAGTAAGGTATTTTTCAAACACTCTATCAATAAAAGGGTTTTTATGAAAAGAACCCTTATCTTTAATTCAAGCAAAAATTTCAAAGACCAAAGTGTAGCCAATTTGAGGCCCAAATTTAAAGTATGGCCCACTTTTATTACCAAGCTGAGGCTAGCGAAATTTGGCGTTGACCCACTCTACCAAACTGATGACACGTTGAAATTACAGATTTTCTTAGATATTTTCCACATCATGTTGCAATTGAAAACAGTATGTTGATTTTTCTGAAACAAAAAAAAAAAAAAAAAAAAAAATTCCCCTTTTTCCCCCATGATTTCCCCCACGTCCGGCCACTTCTATGCATATATACAGCAAGGAATATTACACTCAGCCAATACTCATTTATCCGAAAAGATTCACACATTTACACGCCCAGAAACACACTCAAACGCAGAACACACTCTCAAGAATTCAGTAGACATTTTCTTTGATATACACACATTCACAGAGACATAAAGATCTCAGCAATTCTATATATATATATGTATATATATATATATACACACACGCCACACATACACCTTCACACTACGTTTTCATACTCAACCTACACCAAGAAATTTCAGAATTTAAGCCTATACATTTCATACACTTTCGATTGAATCTCCCCATTAAAGTATATACACATACATAGACTGGGAAGTTACATTACTACGTACACACATACGAGATCGGAAGCTACTGCTGTTTCTCAAACCTCCGAGTCGTACCAAATCGGCCGTGCTCGACCACAAATTCCATCCACCAGCCATTGCCCATCATCCAGTCACCACCACTGCCCATCATCCGTTCAGCCCAAATCTTCTCAATCATGAACCCAGAAAGCAAAAGAACCCAAGGAACCCTTCTGAACGGCTGCCCATCGCCGGAAATTCTTTGAACCCGTCGCACTAAACCCCAAATCCGTGACACCTCTCTGTCGATCGAGCTCCTCTGCCTTGAACTAAACTCTGATTTCGCCCCACATCGACTAAACCCAGGACTGCACCATCAACCAGAAAGCATCAGCATCCTCAATTAGAACCATCGCGAACTCATGTCTCGCGAACCCATTCCGTACCCACACCACTATCGACCGCAATCCAACGAACCACGCTGCGCCTTGACCTCCTCTGCCTCTCGAACCCGC
>CAVNYN010261467.1:0-17085 GCA_963692815.1 Nyctanthes arbor-tristis
GAAAGAGGAGGTGGGATAGCAAGGATTACCGAAGGACAGGAAGTGAAAGATGCTGGTGGCTTTGCCATGATTCTGATGAACCAGGAGACAGACGGTTTTAGTACTTCAGCCGATCCTTACGTACTTCCAGCATCGCACATCAGCTATGCCTCTGGACAAAGCATCAAAGCCTACATAAATTCAACCTCAACTCCATCAGCATCAATTGTCTTTAAAGGAACCATCCCTGGCATAAATAATTCCCCAGCGGTCACTTCATTTTCCTCGAGGGGTCCAAATTTGGCCAGTCTCGGCATCCTTAAACCTGACATCATCGGCCCTGGTGTCAGCATTCTGGCAGCATGGCCTGTATCCGTTGACAATAATACCAACGAAAAATCGGCAACTTTTAACATGATTTCAGGCACATCCATGTCATGTCCTCACCTCGGAGGCATCTCAGCCTTACTCAAAAGTGCACACCCCGATTGGTCTCCGGCTGCCATCAAGTCCGCAGTCATGACCTCGGCAGTCAGTTCAACATAGTTAGTCGTCCAATTCTTGATGAATGAAACATTATGGCAAATGTATTTGCTACTGGTTCCGGCCATGTAAACCCGTCCAAGGCAAATGATTCCGGTCTCATTTACGACCTTGGCCCTGATGATTATATCTCTTATTCTCCGTGGTTTAGGCTAGTCAGACAAACAGAGTAGTGTGATTATCGGACGTTCAATTCAATGCTCGAATATCACCAGCATCCCTGAAGCACAACTGAATTATCCATGATTTTCTGTCCAACTTGGAGATACAGATTAACAAACTTATACAAGAACTGTGACATATGTAGGAGAGGCAAATTCGACTTACCAGTTTCTTCTTGAGCTCATTCCTGGTGTGTCTATTGAACCCATCCCTCTCTTAGCTTCACAGAAGTGAACCAAAAACAGACATACAAGATAAGTTTTAGCAAGTCAGCCACTAATCCTGTCAATGCCTCTTTTAATTTGTTCAAGGGGCTATAAGTTGGTATTCACTCAAGCATGTTGTTAGAAGTCCGATTTCGGTTAAATTTGTGTAAGGAGAAACCAAAGAGGCTTAATCAAGATTAACTACGCTTCAGTGTGTTGAATCAAGGCTGATGGATTATGTTAATCTTACATTGTACTGAATAAATGTCTGAACCATAATGCAAGATGTTTGACATTGTGGAAATGGAAGAGAACCTTTTCAATTTTTTTTTTATTTTTTTATTTTTTTACATAAAACAACGTAGAGATTATAATAATCACTGAAACAGTTCAAAAATTCAACAAGATCCCCAAATTTATAACAACCCCAACACCTCTCCTTCTTTTTTTTTTTTTTTCCCTTCTTTTGCTCCCTTCAAATACTTATCAAATCATGGTGCATGAGTTTCATTTCTTGATGGCGAAAGAATCTCACATTGGTAAATATAGGCGAAAGATATCATTTATGTAATATGTACCCCCACAAAAAAAATTAACATCTTAACATAACTTATGTCCGTTACAATAACTAATTAGGACGTTGATCGGATGCATATACATATGACAAAATACGCGTATCAAGTATTATTGCTAATTTTATGGTGGAATTTGACCATAAGATTTAGATGAAAGGAGATGATTAATTTGTCAAAGAAGGGCTGATCAATATCAATGTGAAGAGAAATTCGATGTATCTGTCTGATCCTCTTGAAAGGAAATTCCGGCTCTTGTTCTAGAAAAACCTTCAAACATTGTCCCAAGTAATGAATTCCATATGTTCCATGGAGGTTCTTCATAGAATTCTGGATTTGAAGAAACTAGATACCGCGCGAAATTGAAATGGCAACACTACTAGATATTCCGTGTCTAAATAACCTCACTTGTCTGCATAAATTGCAGGCATTGAAATGCTACCTTTCTGCCCTGATTCCTGCATATTATCATTTTGTATGGTTGGTCACTTATCTTTCATCAAGGTTGAAGATGCATGTATACTTACATGATTAATTATCTGTTTTTTGATAATAGTAATAATGATAATACTTCTTCCTCCATCGTCATCTTTCCAATTCTTGTTTGTGAAGTTAGGCTTCAGCAGAATTTATTTCGTACGCCTAGTGATTCCCATAAACCTTTGAATAGCTAGGGATCACGAATACAAAATAAATCTTTGTTGATGAGCAACACTGGGACAGTACGAATGTCAAGATATAACAGTGGTGGAATCGAGAGGCATCCTCTAGTTCAACCATAACAGACTTTGGGATTGAACTACTGATTCTTAACGAAACCTAAAGACATTCAGAACAGAGAAAGCACTCAAATTGAAAGTAACGTACATAAATACTGCTAAAGTTTATGACATGAATCTTGATATTTTGTAACAATCATCGGAACATATTTGTTTCCTGAAATCAATTAACGAAATTCCAACACGAGTTAATAGGGGAAAATAGACCAATAAAAATTCGAATTAAATACGTAAAAAATTATCTAACAGAGGAAATTTTATCAAACAAGAATTGTTTTTGTCTAAAATACATGAAAACCAACAACTGGAATTTGTAGATTGAAATCAGATTCACAAAAACTTGATATGCCTTTCTCCTGGTTCAAGAAATCATCTTCACAGGCGGACGGTGGCTCAGCTACATCAGTGATCAGTGGCTCTGGACTTTTTCAAGAATCTTGAGAAGGGTGGGATATTTTTCGCCTCTGTCTTTTGATGGAACTACGGTGACAACGTCATCAGATGGCACCGTGGCACGATCATTGTGGTCGTTGAGATGGAGATAGTGGTGGTGGTGGCCATGCATGCCCAACCTCTTCCGAACTATAGACCCATCACGAGAGCGGTGGATCTTATAATATCACCTTCTTTTTCCAGAAGCTTGAGAAGGGTGGGATATTTTCCGCCTCTATCTCTTGACGGAATTACAGTGACAATGTCCTCAGATGGCCCTGTGGCATGATCTTTGTCGTCGTTGAGATGGAGATAGCGGTGGTGGTGGCCGTGCATGCCCATCCTCTTCCGAACTATACACCCATCACAAGAGCGGTGGATCTTGAAATACCTATCTTGATTCGAGGGCAGTTCTATCATCGGCTTCATGAATGCTTTGATGAACTCTGGATGCTTACTATGTGCCTTGGAGTTGGAGGTTGGAAAGTTTTCTTTACGGGGATTATGGAGAGAATCTGCCACCACCATCATGGCGTTGCCCTTTTCCAGCGAGTTTACCAGAAATTGGGTGGCGTCAGACGAGGCAAAAGCACAGAAGAAAACTGCGAAGAGAATGAATGTAGGTTTCTCCATTGACAAAAGAAGAGGACTAATAATTTCTGAATTCTGATGTGCACAACGCAGAGAAGCGGGCCTGCCTCATGTATTTATTATATACTAAACAAATACCTATCTTTTCATAATCCCGAAAGGGCAAAAATTACCCTTTTGTTTTTTAACCTTTTTATTATGAGACGGCGTATATTTTTTGAAATCAATTAATTGAAACATACATTATATAACATAACATGAATTTATTCGGGAGTGAAAATTTTAAACCATGTGTTAAATTATAATTGGTCAACTTCATATAATAATAATTTGTGATAATTCATGAATCGCATATGAAAAATACTTGACATACATAGCCGTAGGGTTTTCACCCAATCATTGAATTAATGCTATTTTCATTCCAATTTTGTCCTTTTTTTAACTCAATTTTCAAAATGAGGAAAAATGATCAATTTTGTAAAGTTTTGGAAATTTTGTGAATAAGTTGCACAAGGCCAAGAGATCAGGGACTGGGGACGCAATAAAGAGGACATAATTGAAGTAAAATCAAAATGTGAGAACCAAAAGAACCAACTTTCAAGTGGAATGACAAACCATGCAAATAAAGTGGGGACTAAATTGCATATTTCTAAAAACTAAGTCGTTTTCGCCTCCCCATTCTGTGTCCAGAATGGTATTATGGGCTCGAAGTGGAGACCGAAGCGTCAAATTGCAAAATTGCAAGTATACCCTTTTTATTATAGAATGAAGGACAGAGAATTTATGTTCTCTTATGGATGGAAGAAAGAGTAGGAAGGAAAAAAATTATGAAATTAAAATACCATATAGTTCTAGTTTTTCTTTGGTGACTATATTGACACCACTTTTTTCTTCCTCTTTTTTCTTTTCTTTCCTTTCTTTTTTTCTTTTTTAATTTTTAATTTCTATTTTTTTTTTGAGAATAATTCACCATATCCAATATCCTTCATCTTTACAAAATTATTTATTTACGGATTTTTGCTTCGTATGTTTGTTCTCAAACTCATTATATTAATTATGACACAAGCACTACCCTATCTTTTCTCTCTACTAGGGAGAAGACTAGGGTTTATCTTCCAGCCGTTGGGCCGGTGTTTCCGTTAGCGTTTTTGAGTTAACGGCTTGGTGATTCTTGCTGCAATTTTGATATGTGTTACAATGGCGAATGAAAAGATTCTTGCGTTGTGTGATAAACTACAGTTGGATAAGGAGAGTGCGCCGCAAGTTATAATTGACTCAAACACGTCTCAGGAAGGTTCAAGTCGCATGCAACGTGCACTGGTGGGGAAAGTGCTTGGCTGTCGATAGGCCAAAAAAGAGGGCTTGGCGTCAGTCCTTCGTTTGATTTGGCGGACTGATCGTGGCTTCTCGGTGGAGGCATGTGGGCAGAATAACAGCTTTTTGTTTACTTTTGATTCTGAATTTGACCGTATGGGGTAATGGTGGGCCTTATTGGTTGTTTAATAAGCAACTCATCTCCCTTATCTTTCCATCTGGAGCGGGGGGTCTTTGATAAGATGAATTTTAATCTTGTTCCCTTTTGGATTCACGTCACCCGGTTGCCACTTATTTGCATGACGGAACAGTGCCTTAGGATGATTTTAGAACAACTTGGGGACTTCATGACAGTGGACATGGAAGGGTCGACTCCTAGGGTTCGGGTGAAAATTGATATTTGTAAACCTTGACGTCAGGCTTTATGGTTGTTTCTTGAGGAGTTGAATGAAGAACTTACGATCCCGATTCAGTACGAGAAGCTCCCTGATTTTTGCTTCTCGTGTGGCCTCACTGGTCACTAACATTGTGAATGTCCTAAGCCGAGGAAGAGTGTAACGCGAAAGTTTGGTGATTGGTTGAGGGCTCTAACCGTTGGTGGTAGAAGAGGACGTGATCAAGGAGTAGGTAGAGCTTTCTTGTGGTGGGGGAGCATAGGTGATGGAGGACGTGGTGTGGAGAAAAAAGACAGTAATGAGAAAAAGGTGCATGAGGGAGAAAATGAGGCTGAGGGAGGTGGCAGTGTGGGTTGAGGGAAAAGGAGAGATGTACAGCTGGAGGAGAGGGAGAAAGTAGGGGGCTGGGGGAGAAGGGAAAACATTCAAATGGAGGGGAAGGGGAGAAAACTAGAGAGGGGATGGCATTTGTGGGAGAAAAGGGGTTGAGTGAGGGAGATGACACTGCAACTCATGTAGCCAAAAGGGAGAAGGGGTTGTCGGAGGCAGTGGAGGAAGAAAACCAAAGGGCAGTTCAGAGGTTGGGGGGCCGATTTTGAGAGCCACTTCAGTCCTTGTACCTGTGCCGATGGTAGGAGTGAGGGATGGAGTGGGAGGGTTGAGGGCTGGGACGGTGAAGAGGAAGATTGAGGATGTGGGGGAGAAGGAGGATGCATTGTAGGGTGAAGAGAAGTAAGAATGGTGAGGATGTGATGGAGGCTGAAGGTAACACTTCTTTTGTAGCGGAGGCTCCTGCTAAGCAGGGCTGCCGGGAACAATGAATTGCCTATGTTGGAATGTATGGGGTTTGGGGAATACCCGTACGGTGACTAATGTTTGAAGATTGATTTGGCATTATTCCCCGAGTTTGGTTTTTCTGTCCGAAACCAAGCTTAGTGGAGCTGCGGCAGCGGCGGTACGTGTTCGCTTGGGTTTTCAACATAATACGATTGTGAATACTGTGGGACGTAGTGGGGGTCTGATGTTATTGTGGAATGATGATTGGAATGTGGAAGTTAAATCATACTCGGTTGGGCATGTTGATGCTATAGTTACGGAGTCCAATGGAGTTAAATGGAGGTTCACGGGAATTTATAGCAGCCCTATTGCATCAAATCATAGACATACGCGGGAGTTGTTGAGACGGTTCAGTAGCCAATGGGATATGCCATGGCTTTGTAGAGGGGACTTTAATGAGACATTAGACCTTAGTGAGCGAGAAGGGGGTATGAAGCGCCCATTGGGACTCATGACAGATTTTCAGGATGCTTTGTTGGATTGTGATCTAGTAGGGATTCAATTTCGAGGGGCAACATTTACATGGAATAATAGACAGGCTCGGGAGGAGTTTATACAAGCTCGTTTGGACCGGTTTGTTGGTAACATGGGGTTGCAGCTGAAGTTTCCTCATGCGAGTATTGATCACTTGGATTTTCTGTCATCCGATCATAGCCATGTAAGGACCCGAACTTATTTTATGATGTGGCATGACAACATAAATAATCATTGATGAGAATTAAATAAAAACAAAAGAAAAGATATAAGGAAATTTTGGAATAAGCCTTAGGTCTCGACAGTCTAAGAGGTTCGTGCTTGAGACCTGTCTAATTTTGAGAAAAACTATACAGTTTGAGAAGCGATTTTCGAGGCTAAGTTCCGATCTCTTGGATGAGAATCTGAAAATGATTATCGCACCAAACTTAGACTTTTATATGGATACTATAATAAGAACTTTATTCTTTGTAAAAATAATTATTCTATTGCTTTCAAATCATTATGTAACAATGTCCACATGAGATATATATTTTGTTTGAGTTTTGGTGGATTTCAAGATGGATTCCAAATCTGTTAATTGTATGAAAAACAAGGTTTTGTGGGCACAAGGATTACCTAACTGTAGGGAATCATATGCCCAAAAGTTTAGCCTCCTTTATTGCCCAATTCAAGCTTGCCACTTCATCAAATTCACATGTCTTGAAGACATATGGGCAAGAAACCCTAAAACCACCCTCTTTTAGCATGAAGGATGAGCCAAAACCCTGGGGAAAAACCACCATTCTCCTCTGATAAATATCTGAACCGACTTGAAAGAAACCCCACAAAAAGTTAGTGAAAAAGACAAGTGAGAAGAAAACAAACAGGGGAGTCTTGGAAGATACTCTCTAAAGGAGGTAAGGCCTTGGGCTCTTTTATTGATAGTGATAGTATTCTCCTTTATTACAGTAGGATCAGAGGTGAAAATGACTCCTCATGCTTTGAAAATTCGAAAGAAATCATTGAAATACGCCAAAATAAGCTACTGCAGAATCTGGTGTTGATACCTGCTGTAGTTCTGGTCTCAACACTTGACAGACATAAGACAAGTTTATTTATGATTTAAATGTTTGTGAATATAGATGAATCTTTGATCGTGTGAGCACAACAACAGTGGGTAGTATCTAACTTTTTCAAGAACTTTTCATGAAAAAATATATGTTTTCTATGAATATACTTTCCTTGAATAAAGAACGATTTTTATTACATATATGGAATTACCTCACTATGTTTATGATGAAAGCTTTCTATGTTTTGGGATCAATTTACATATACTCCATGACACCGGGGAGTATTATGTACCGTGTCACTATGATGATGATGAATTATGATGTAAGTTATTCCGATCGGATGATCCCTCATGATAATGCTATAAATGATATGTTTTATGATGAGCTCATGAGGCAATTTTCATCTTTTGTAACGGGGTCCAAAGGTTTATGAAGTGTTTATTTGAAGTCTTGTTTTAAAAACTTGGTACTCACTGAATACTTGAGTATTCACCCTTTTCCTTATCTCCATGATAGATGTTGGGGAGGAAGATATTTGAGATTAAGCAAAGCTCTTGGGTCATCTCACCGGAGGATGGTCATATTATGTGCATTCACGAGACGGATTGGTGGGGAATGTATGAAGACTACCCGGACTTCCATCATTATATTACTACTTTTTTCAAGATCGAACACTTCGATGAGGACCTAGATCTCTTGTACGCCGAGGAGTGTAACACTAATAAGTGGAACATCTAAATAAATTTGTTATGGTTATATAAGTAGTTTGTTATGCTAACTAATGGATGCTAGTAATATAAGTACGGATGATAGTATACCTATGGTCGTAATGTTATTTTCTTATGATAATATAGCATACTAGGTAATGATGGAAAGTGGAAGAAAGGGATTTTCGATTGTGTTTTCTGACCCTCTTCCATATTCCTTCCGTGTATCAAGTATGATGATTATTTATTGAATATGAAGTTATATGATGTTTGGGACTTTTTCAGATGATAATTGGATGGAATAGTCGGAAAAAAGGAAACATAAACCAAGAGTAAAACAGAGTTAAATAAATGTCTAATAATCCGCCATTCTTACAATGAACAAAGTGTTGAGACTCGAAAGTTTCTGTGGTTGATAATATACATCTTGTGTATTCTGTTTTCAGATGGGGTCTTCAGCATAGCAGACAGAAGCGTCAAGACTACATTCCAAGTTACAATATTTCATGAACTCGGTCTTGACCCTCCAATTAATCAGGTCTTGGTACTTCCTAATTTAATCTCATCTTGTAGTGACATATGATGTAATCGATTTAACCCCATCAGTGGAAGGAGAAAATAAATAAAAAGTCATTTAAGTCATCCAATAAAGATCGAGCTTTATATATATAAAAAAAATTAGCCTTAAATTTACAAGTAAAATTGAAATAAACCATGAAAGAAAAATCATGACAGACCACTTCTCCTCTACTTGAATGGCAGGCCAGGACACCAATGGAGATGGAAGGGTTTTCGGTTTGAACCCTTTTGGGTGAAGGAAGAAGGCTATGAAGGGATGGTTGAGGAAGGCTGGATGGCAGGGGAAGGGGCTGTGGATGAAGGAAATCCATTTGCAGAGGTGCAACGGAGGGTGAGGGAGTGTGAGAGGGGCTGAAACGTTGAAGTAGGTGTACATTTGGGCGGTGGCGAGTTAATTTAAAGGGTAAAAGAGAAAGAATTCAGCAACTTTATGATATTGGTTCACTAGGGGACTGAATGGAAGAAATACAAATGTTGGAGAGAAAGGTCGAATAGTTGGAAGCTCGGGAGGAGCGTAATTGGCAGCAGCGTTCTCAGGTTGAGTGGCTCAAAAGAGGTGATAAGAATACGGCACTTTTTCATCATAGAGCATCTCGGAGGTTCCACTCTGATTGGATACATGGCTTTAGAACCGATACAAATCGATGGCTGCCTGGGAAGCGAGAAATGGTTCTATATGTGGAGCAATATTTTTCAGAACTCTTTTATAGTGGATAGCCGACTACAGAAGAGCTTGAAGCTGGGGTTCACGGGATTGAGTCTTAGTTGTCTATGGGTTCAATTCAGGTTTTAGAGCGGGAGTTTGAGGAGAAGGATGTATTTGAGGCATTAAAAAGTTTGGGTGCACATAAGGCACCCCGGGGTGGACGGGTTCTATGCTTTGTCTAAGAGAAGCATTGGACATTGATGAAGACAGAGATTGTGAAGGCGTGTCTAGTTCTAAATGGGGGAAATTCAGTTTGTGACATTAATAAAACTGGGGTTGTCTTAATCCCTAAGAAGAAGAATCCGGAGAGCATTACAGAAGATAGGCTGATTCGCCTTTGCAATTCATTGTACAAAATCATTTCCAAGGCGTTGGCGATTAGATTAAAGCTTGTGTTGGATTCTCTATTCGTGGCAAACCAAAGCGCCTTTGTCCCAGGTAGACTCATTACTGACAATGCTATCATTGCTTTCGAATTGCTCCATTCTATGGCTTTAATGGGGAAGGGAATATGGATATTAAGTTAGATATGAGTAAAACGTATGATAGAATTGAATGGGTGTTCGTGGGTAGGGTGTTGAGGAAGATGATTTTCTCTGAACAGTGGGTGACTATTATTTATGATTACATTGCAACTAGTACTTTCACCTTTCGTATTAATAAAGAGTATTGTGGGGCTGCTACCCCATCTAGGGGCTTAGGCAGGGTTGCTTCCTGTCACCATATCTGTTTATACCTTGTGTCGAGGGCTTCCAAGGGGCTCTTCGAGCTTCTGAGCGAGGCGACCAAATTCAAAGAGTTCAATGCAATTGGAGAGGGCTTTGCATTAGTCATTTATTCTTTGGCAGATGACTCTATTGTTCTCTCTAGAGCTCGGATTGAAGAGGTGCATAAGTTAGCACTGAATCCGCAAACATACGGGCGTACTTCTGGTTAGATGATTAATGTTAATAAAACAGTCATCACATTTAATCCAAATACAAACATGGAGGTGAGACAGTTGGTGCTGAATTTGCTGGCTATAGAGCAGTATACTATTAATGATTGCTATTTGGGGCTGCCATCTATTGTAGGAAGAAATAAGAGGCAGATCTTTACATTCCTTCATGAAAGAATGTGAAAGAAAATAAAATGGTGGAGGAATGAGTTATTGTTAGGTATGGGAAAAGAAGTGTTATTGCAATCGTTAATCCAAGTCTTACCGACTTATGTTATGAGTTTGTTCAAACTTCCCTTAGCTGTGCATAAAGATCTTCATAGTCTGATGATGTGGTTTTGGTGGGGTAGTCATGGAGAGAAACAGCGGATAGCGTGCATATAGTGGAAAAAATTTTGTGAGTCGAAGTTCGTTGGAAGTATGGGATTTAGAGATATGACATGCTTTAATAAGGCACTCATTGCCAAAAAATGTTGGAGGCTACTTAAAAACCCCTCGTCTTTGGTGGCAATAATCTTGAGAAATAAATATTTTCCCAATGATGACTTATTGCATGCGAGAAGTAGGGCTAGAAATTCTTACCTCTAGCGGAGCTTGGTTTGGGGGCTTGAGGCGATCAAGTTGGGAGGTCGATGGCGTGTGGGGGTGGGGAATTCCATTAGAATGTACTCAGACTCTTGGCTGCCCCGACCTTCCTCGTTCAAAGTTATTTCGAAACCTCATGAGGGTGTAGAGTGGGTACAAGATCTTATTTTAGCTGGGGGTCAGTGGAATGTGCCTCTGATTTCCACTATCTTTTTGCCTTTGGATGTTGAAGCAATTCTTTAAATTCCTTTTGGGGGACATCTTGAAGAGGATAGCTTGATTTGGCACTACACAAATTCGGGAGTGTATACCGTCCAAGGTGGATATCACTTGTTATTGGAGAGGGAGAGGATGCAAGGGGCCAGCAGCTCTTCGCTTGATCAAAAGACATGGAAGACGCTATGGTCATTGAGAATTCCACCAAAGGTTAAAGTTTTCCTTTGGAGAATTAGTCATAATGCGTTTTGAAGTGGTGAAAGCTTGGAAAAGCATCATATGGTCAGATGTTTTGCATGCGTGCATTGTGGAAATTTGGAAACTAACTTACAGCTCTTTGGGGGCTGCGAAAGGAGTAAATCAGCATGGAAAGAGGTGGGTTTGTGGAGTAAGGTGAAGGATCTGTTATATGTTGATAGTTCCCACATGTTGATGTCTATATTGCAAATGGATGATCATAACTTAATGGACTCGAAACCTAGGAATGATGTGTTCCATGGAAATGTAAGGAGTTCGGTGCAGCAGGTCCGGGGGCTTTGGAGCTGCTGGAACACTTTAAGGCAGCTTAGGTACTAATTGGAAAAGGGCCGAGGGATAACTGTCAGTGGAGCTGGGGAGATGCCCTCAATGCTATGGGTGACTTCATTTTGGAGAAGGACACGACGGTGAGGAAAATGACAGTGGGGCTTGGAGGGGTCATTTGGGATGCCAAGGGCAGGGTGGTTGGTGCTTTTGCTTATCAAATGGAAGGTAACTTCTCGGTTGAGATCGCAGATAGTTTTGCTTTATGGTATGGTTTGCTTTTGATAGGGGAGAAAGCGATGTCTCTTCGGAATTTCGGGTGGATGTCGTGAAGGAAGGCCTTTGTAACCCTGATGCATCTGGTGTGCTTGCTCCTTTGTTTAGAAAGGTTTTGCATCTATTGCATACGGTAGGATGTTCATATGGTAAGCATTTTCCGCATTCGGTTAATGTTGTGGCGCATTGTTTAGCCTCTTATGCAGTTGATTCGCCAGTGACCTGTCATTGGTTTGATTGTATTCTGTTTTTTTTTATTGCACCACTATTGAGTAGGCTGCGTAATGAATGAAGTCATTTTTCTCTCAAAAAAAAAAAAAAGAAAAGAAAAATTATGACACATGCGGTATAGATTGAATCATCATGATTTTATTGAAAATTTCATAGCATAAGAATGTCCTTAGCATCTAAATAAACAAAAAGTGACATCTATAAAAATATCACGACATGTTTGTAAGGTATTTAAAGTACACAAACAAAGTTTCTTGTATAAAGAATGTCTTTAAGAAAAAGAGGTGAAATTAACAATGAGAAGTTTGGGAAAAAATTGCAACAAATGATAATATGGGTATAAATGTTACATGGAATAACATTAGAAATCTTCGATCCAATAATGAGAATGTAATGTAATTAGTTAAAAAAAAGTTAATGTGCAAGCAAAATCTATATGGTTGTGAACATGTATGCACGCAGCATGCCTCATGTGCCATCAAGGTATCCCTTGACAAGAGTTCTCCGCGGGAATGTGTATATATAAGATGTGGCATAATTTTTTATCTCATTTATTTATTTTAGAATAAACAAACTATTGAAAATTCTCTAGCTTGTAAGCACGTAGATGTAAAAACATGCGCTCTTAAATAATAAGTCAATCATCATCTTACTAGACATGTCAAAGAATAAACTTTTAAACCACAGTATTTAAATGAACTTATCATTTATTGTTATCTACAATTTCAGAAAATACAAGATTCTTTTACTTTTCCAAAAATAAATAAATAAATAAATAAAACACACAAAAAACACTTTTTAAGTCCTTTCAAAACTTTTAAATCCCTATGAAATTTTTTTCAAAGACCTAATAAATAGTTTCTCAGTAAAAAATTGATTTTCCAATGCCAATAATAAGATGGCATTAATTAATTAATTTTACAATTCTAGAAAGGGTAGTGTTATTTATCATAACCGATAAAGATATTATCTTATTTAATTGTATTAAATAATAAGTCAATTTAGAGATAAATATAGATATATATATATATATATATCACATGTTCCTACATCTCCTGACCCCCCACCTGGGGGGGTTGGTCCACCTCGGGGGGGGGGGGTTGGTTCAAGCCAGTCTCCTTAAAGCATTAAACCCCTTTGTCTGTGTTCTCTATCCAACTGGGAACGAGGATCAAAGCATTGAATGAGGTGGAGCAAGGGATTGTCACTATCAAGTTCACAACACGCAATCAAATCCGGTACTGTTCTTGCTGATCCAACTTGCACAAAAAGAAAGGAAGTGAATTATACTTCCCTTATATCATTTAATAATTCTGTATTGTCGCGTAGAATAATGATTTAATTATATTATTCTTTCATTCTGTAAAATTGTAGTAGTTTTAAAATTTCAACACTAATACATATACAAATCTGATCCATTTTTTCCCTAGCTTTATATTATTTATCACACATGCTGTATTTATTGAATTATGATTTATTGAAATTTTGTTATATGAGAATTTCCTTAGTACTTAAATAAACTAAAAGTAACATCTATAGAAATATCACGGCATGTTTTTAAGGTATTTAAAACTCACAAGCAAAATTTATAGTATAAAGACAGTCGTTATTCGTTAAGAAAAAGAGGCTATAATTAACAATGTGAAGTTTGGGAAAAAATTGTGGCAAATGACATTATGGTTATAGATGTTGTAAGGAATAAAATTGGAAATCTTCAATCTAATAACGAGAATGTACTGTAATTAGTTAAAAAAAAAAAATTATTGTGCAAGCAAAATTTTCTAACACTATGTCTATATGGTTGTATATATGCATGCCTCATGTGCCATAAAAGCACCCCTAGACTAGAGAGTTTTCCCCCCTCGTTTCAAGGCAAAGAATGTTTGTATCTATAAGATGTGGCATAATTTTTTTTATCTCATTTATTTATTTTTAGAATAGACAAACAATTGAAAATTCTCTAGCTAGCTTCTAAGCAGTTAGATGTAAAGTAAATGCTTTTAAATAACAAGTCAATCATCATCTTACTAGACATGCCAAAGTAAGCTTTTAAACCACCTAGTATTTAAATGAACTTATCATTTATTTTTATCTACAATTTCAGAAAATACGAAACTCTTTTACTTTTTTAAAAACAAAAAAAAAAGGGGGGAGAGCCCCGGGGGAGACTTAAAGTCCTTTCAAAATTTTTAAAATTTCAAAGACCTAATAAATAATTTCTCATTAAAAAATTGATCTTCCAATACCAACAATAAGATGCCATTAATTAAGGGTTAATTACATCTAGCGTCCCCAACCTTTCAAGTTTATTGAGATTAGGTCTCCAATCTTTAATTTTAGTCTCGTGGGTCCCTAACCTTTCAACAATATTACACCGAGGTCCCTCTAACGATTTTCATCAATTTCCACCGTTAAAGTCAGGGGTATTATCGTAAAATATCAAAAATTGAATATTTTAATGTTTAAAAAAAAAAAAGAAAAGAAAAGATGTTTGGGAGGGGGGCATGTGCTGCCGGAAATAGCAACACTTTGCTGGAAATGACAGCCAAAAATGGGGAGAGGGGGGAGACTCCCTCCTTTTTGGCTGCCATTTCTGGTAGCCAAAATGGGGGGACTCCCCCCCCCCTTTTGGCCGGAAATGGCGGCCCAGATGGCTGCCATTTTCGGCCAAAAAAGGGGGATGATGATATAGCTGCCATTTCCGGCCAAAAAAGGGGGATGATGATACAGATAGTCTGGACAGCTTCAGTTGGCCTGAAATGGCGGCCATCTGGGCTGCCATTTCCGACCAAAAAAGGGGGAGTCTCTCCCCTGTGCTGTAGGAAATGACAACAAAATGCTGCTATTTCCGGCAGCATATACCCCCCTCTTTTTATTTTTTTAAAAATATTAAAATATTCAATTTTTAGTATTGTACGATAGTACCCTTGACTTTTAAGGATGGAAATGGATGGAAATTGTTAGAGGGAGCTCAGGTGTAACATTGTTGAAAGATTAGGGGCCTCAAGGACTAAAATTAAAGGTTGGAGACGTAATCTCAACAAACTTAAAAGGTTGGGAAAGCTAGCTGTAATTAACCCTAATTAATTTTACAATTTCAGAAAAAGTAGTGTTATTTATTATTGCTGATGGTGATATTATCCTATTTATTTGTATTAAATGATAAGTCACTTTAAATATATATCACATGTTCCTACCTCTCATGGGGGTCAAGCCAGTACTCTCCTCGCATTAAACCCCTTTGCGCTCTCTGTCCAAGTGGGAAGCACTAGTGGATTAGAGCATTGAAGAAGGTGGAGCAATGGATTGAAAGTCACTATCTGGTGCTCTAGCATGCTGATCCAGCTTGGACAAAACGAAATGAAGTGGATTTTATTTGACTTATATCGTTTAGTAGTACTGTATTGACACGAAGGATGGTGATCTAATAATATTATTCTTTCAAAACACATTTACACAAATTTTAGTAGTTTTAAAGCTTCAATATTGACAAGACTTAATACATATACAAACTCTATATAATCCTACCTGGGAAGAGAAATTATTTCTAATTCATAAAGGGCAAAACTCATTTATCGAGGTATACAGGAAAAAACAAATTTCATGATCGAAGGCCCTTGTTCTAGTGGTAAAAGCACTGTCTCACCTGGTTGTTTGATCTGAGTTTGAGTCACTATATTCCCACCCCCTATGGTCTCCAATTTGTACTAAAAAAATAGTAATTGTCACATTTAGAGACCAAACTGTTATTAATTTGAACGAGATCAGACAAAAGGTTATCCATGTAAAATGGACAACAATCATCACAAGCTACATAAAAAATTTATGACTATTGTCTTTTTCCTTTTAGGGAGAGAGTAGCCAATCGAATTTGATTATGTAGGTAGAAGACTCAAGTCTTTCAAATTAATTTCTGAAAATAATTCGACTTGTCACAGCTCTAAAGCTGACATGGACCACTAATAAAAAGAGAATAATGATATGTCGCGCCAATATTGTTTGACGCCAGGGGCAACTAATATAGCATTAAATTATAAATGAAATTAAATAAATGAATAAAGGACCAGTTAAGTTAACTTGTTATTTAAATTTTAATACCACCTTTATATAGTGTCAAATACCAATAGTGCTAGATGACATTACTCATTAAAAAAAAAAAAGAAAAAAAGGCCTTCTACTCGTTCACGTCAGCTTTGGCAAAACGGGCAAACAAGTTGGGCAATGGAGAAGGATTGAACTTTAGTTTCATCTTTTTTGAGGAATTTTCTCTGATGTGAAAATGAGAAGAGACTTGATGATCAATGGAGACTTAAAGTCTTCTACCTACATAATTTCTTTTCTTTAAGCTACAAAAGTCTTTTCTTTAATAAAAAAGCTCTGATAAAACTCATGTAGTCAGATGGCATTTAAGTGAACTTTCTACTGTCCTGCTCTACAATCTTTATACAATGTTCAAAAAACAAAATAAAAAGGTTCTATATTTATTTTTTGTTGTTTTATTTTTTCTTTTTTGTTCTATAGGGACCTTGTTCACTAAAAATTGATCACCCACCAAACATCTGGCCAGATAACCCCACCAGACGTACACTTAGATAGTGATAATTAGACAATCTATACAAGTGGATTGTCCATGTGGATTGTCCAAATATCACTCCTAGGTATACATCTTGCAAGATAATTGGCCAGATGTCTGGCGATCAAAACTTCCGTACCACCAGAAAAATGTAAATTCACATGATGTTTACTTCAATGAACCTAATTTTACCATATGATTTTAAGCTTAGTGGTCTTCTAATGAATGCCACATCAATTATCCATACCAATTATCAAGTCTTTGTGAAGTGTATAATTTGGATCAGTGTTTAGGAATGCTTATTATTTCAAAATTTAGGAAATTTCGGAGAATCTTGTCCTATGTGCGCGTTATATTTTTATGAATTGTACTAGTTGCGTGCAATTTTTCTACACAGTCTTTTTTACGTCCATGTAA
>CAVNYN010261480.1:0-33366 GCA_963692815.1 Nyctanthes arbor-tristis
CCCTAAACTTCTTGGACTCTGCGTAAAGGTCCCCACTCTCTTTAAACATGACACAAATGACCTCTTTCAAGTTCCCCAACGGTGGCATTCGGCCTTCACACTTGTTGACATTGATCTTTTCTCTTCCCACTCCCGAGCCTTCACATCTTGATGCATGTAAAGCTCAATTTGGTTCAAAAATAGTTCTTTTCACTTGTATCACTCCAATTTGAGCTTTTCACCTATATGAACCATATTCATACAAATTAGGTAGAAATCTGCTCGATTTCATATAGAATTGCATAAGTTAAGAGAAGTATTTTTGCATATAAAATACGCTTATCAAAATGCCTTCAAAACTTTCATTTTCCTTGATCAAAGTGATGTTTCAAGTGGTATTCCTTATATATATATGATGGAGGCTCATTTCCAAATGCTACATGAAGTGTTTGATAAAATTCCCTTCCCGCCATTTGGATGAATTTTCTCTTTTATATATCTATATGAAGGCTTTGGACTCATTAAGAATTAAGACAATTGACATAGTTATGGATATATAGATGTAGAGGGAAACGCGAGACGGAGATGTTTGGGACGGTTGGGAGTTGATTGTGAAATATTGACTTTCATTCATCGTATTTATAGTTGCTGGATTTAGTTGTTTTCAATTAACCTTTGAGTTCTATCACTGAAAAGGTGATACGTGGCGTGATTCGGAGCCGTACACCATAAGGGGTGATGTGGCCCAATGTGGTTTGTTCGTTTATTACTCGAGAAATCCTTATACTTTGTGTTGTCTTATGATTAAGTCATAATATTTTGATCCATGTCACTTGAGTCCTTTCAATTACTAGGGTTTTACAATTAGGTTATCAACTTTAAGAATGCTAACTAATGACCACATTCTTTACCTCTAGGCTCCCTTGAGTAACATTTCAAACAGTTATTCGATTATTGTCAAAATAACATTTACATTATCTATAGCAAACTTATATAGTTATCCAATATAACAATTACATTGTTAATAGCAAAATTGCATGGTTAATCCATTATTGTCAATATATTGTCAATAACCACCTTCTAATTTCAATCAATTGTCAAAATACTGATCATATTGTCAATAATCATCTTCTCATTCTTAGTATTCAATTCAATAGCCATCTTGCAACAATTCAACATGATCATATTACTGTATCCTAAATCTTAGCGTTTATTTGAGTAACAATCTTATATCTTTGCAATTCGATGTAATCATTTTGTTATATTCTACTGTTGGACATTCTGTTGAATACTAATCTTGTACTCTTATGATTGAGGTAAGAAATGTGTCTCTTTATTATTAAAATAACTATCGTATTATTTAATTTCTTGTTAAATTATGGCGAAATGTTACAGAACCATTGATCAACGGTGTCGAAATCAAAACTCATTAAAACGCTATCAGACAATGTGAGTCTTGATTGTTTTTGTATCATTTTGCTTACACTCTTTTATTTATATTACTGTTATATAAAAAGGTAAGGGGTCAATTTTCTGTTCAATGAAAAGTAACACTTTTTTTTTTAAAGTTTGCTAAGCTAATATACCTACCAGTCTAAAAACTTCTACATTTTTACTTATCTCATCTCATTTGTAATTTTCTTTTTTTTTTCTTGGCCTGTAATTTAATGTTCAAAAAATTATACAATTAGTGAGTATAATAGTGGCAAGTTGTACCTTGTAAATTTAAACAGGACAATGATATTGTAAACGCATTTTTTTTTGAAATGAAATGAGATATTCTTCTAGTTTTTATTTTATATTTAGTTTCTATCTAATATGTTCATTTTCTCAAATCTTTATACTAGACATTATTTTATTTTACTTATATAAATATTCGGCGTCATGTATGAAAATTACTTCCTATTTGTATTAGATGCTTTTGAAATGAAAAAAAAAAGTTTAATGAACAATCAGACAGACTATTTTATGATACAATTTTTGGCTTTTTAATGTAAAAATATGCGCCATCTACTTTATATTTAGAATTTCATCTATAGACATGTATTATACGTTATGTAATGTACTTTATTTTATTTTGCTATTAAAACAAATATTATTAATGCTTTATCTATTATCACTTACATAGATTATATCATAAGATCTATTATTTTTGCTCAGTTTCACCTAATCACTCAGTGTATATTATCTTTCACCAGCTACTTGTCGAGTATGATCTTACCAATAATATTGATTGCGATTGCCTTATAGACTGGATTTTTTGAAAATTACTCAATTACCAATTTATAACCTTAATACTAATAAAATCCAGATTTCAAGTAAAATGTAAAACAAAACTAGTTTCTATAGAAATAAAGTGAGTTATGTCAGATAGCGTGTACAGTAATAAAAATATAAAAACTACAATGCAGTTTCCTACCTTTTTATTATGACTGTATGATTCTGTTATAGAAAATAGCGCTGTTTGTTTAAAAAATTCACCAAAATAACTGCCAAAATTGTATTTCAAAGTTCAAATGCCACACAAATAAACAAAAATGCGATTTATAGTGCATACAACAAAGTCGCATCCACGGTATAACATAGAATAAATTCAATTAAACCTTCTCCGCGCATAAAACCCTAATCCCTTCGTTTCAGAGTGAGAAGAAACAACGGGGGACTCTGCAATTTTTGAATCTGCAAAAATGTCGATGTACAAGAGTTGGAAGATGCTTCAGTATATCAATTATCGGATGCGTGTTACGATCCAGGGCGGTCCGCAACTCATCGGAAAATTTATGGCATTCGACCGCCGCATGAGTCTGGTAATTTAAAAATTTGTCTCATTCATTAGATGTGGTGACCCACCTCGCCCCCATCGTCAAAGCCATAAAGTAGTTTTTTTTTTTTTTGGGTTATTCAAGGTATCCTTATTCAAACTCATAAACCTAATCATCATCATTAGAAAATAATAATAAAAACAAAGCATTTCGCTATAAAATATTTATTATTGTGCGGAAAATTTGGTTTCTCGTGACGAGGTGTGAAACTTGGTCCACACATTTGTTTATGTCTGATGAAGAAGATCCTCGAACATTCCACGTAAAACAGCTAAAAAAAAATGATTGTACAGATACTATCACTTAATTAACTCTGTAGATAGAACGAAGTAAGAAATAATTTTTAATATAGTTGGGACAATTGATTTTACATGTATTTTTTATTTATACTATCTTATATTATTAATATTGAATTATATTGGTAATTGGTGTGAATGAGTAATTAGGGATAAAACATGAAAATAAAAGATTAAATGCATGCTTTATTTAATAAGTGGTCTATTTTTGTAGGACGGACTAAAATAGAATACTAGACTAGTTTTATGGGACAGAGGGAGTAATAATTATACTTTTGTTTCTTTCTTTATATTTCGTGTCTGATGTGAAAACAAAAAGACATGATACCATTTATTTAAAAACGACATGATACCATTTATTTTTGGTAAAATTAGAATGAAATAAAGTTGAACGGCTAAATGAAATTTGAATCCTAAATCTAGTTTCGGACAGTAAAAGAACAAAAATGAAAGAAAAAGGTGTGTGTTGTCCGTCATTTTCCTTTTTGTTTGTTCAATGTATTTTGTAATGAAATGACAACATAAAAAAGACAAAAACTAAAATAAAGGTGTGATGTCTATCCTTCGATCGGAAAGGATATTGTATGTAGTAATTTCTAATGTTGTCAAAACAAAAGGCCAAAAGCAAAAACATATGATTATGAAATGTAAGCAAAAACATATGATTATAATTTCTAATGGGTTGGCTTGAAAATTTTAAGAATTTTAATTCGTACAAAACAATTTATAGTTATGATTACAAAAACATTATTTTATGCTAATAAATATTTTAAAGAATAAATGTAAGTTATCATTATTTAGAGCATTTCTAATGTTAGGGAAGAATGTAAAGTAAAAAGTCAATGGGAAAAGGGAGAAGGAGCTCCAAATTTGGCATTTTTTTGAGTTTTTTTACCCAAAAAATGGGTATTTCGCTCAATTTTTTTTTACTTTGTGAAAAAATCCAAGGTTGAGTTTTCCCCTTCCTCGTTGGAAATGCTCTTACTGTACCAAAAATTTTCCCCGCTTCTGTAATTCTTTGTTTTGAAGTTTCTGGATGTTTTTTATCGTTTTATTGAGTAGTCTTGCCACGTCATTAAAATGCTAAATTCATTTAAGTATTATTTTCAATTTTCAATTATAAACTCTACTCAATTATTATCAAAATGAAACGCATTGTCAACTACGTGATAAAGGGCATAAAGTAAAAAAAGTTCACTTAAAAAGCCAATAAAAAAAAAGTAAAAAGGAAAAAACAAACACCTTTGCGAAGGAAGGACAATCGCTGACTTGCAAATGAGCAGCCAAAAGACTTGTTTATTTTATTAGCTTTGTTCCTACGCTCGGGGTAATGCTTATCTTGTAAATTTTCAGAGGTTCTAGATCTTACGGTCATTGGTAGTATTTTTTATTGTAATAATTGGGTAAGAAAAGTGGTGGTCATCCAACTTCCAGTGAAGTTTCATTTTAGTCACTAAATTTGAATTTCTTCTACTTTACTCATTATAGTTAGCCCATCTGGCATCTATAGCTACACTTGTCTGAAGTCTGTTTGACTTGTGTATAATAATATGCATGTTTTTTTGGCCAACGTTAATCACTTGAAATTTTGTCCAGTTTAGAAGGAGGAAAAAAAGAATTACAATGATTAATAAGAGTTAAGAAAGACAAAGATGAAATCATGAATGAAATAAGGGTTCTTTTCGTATCGGTTATAATCAAGAGTATTATAATTAGACATGATTGTGTAATTATTAATCCACTCAAAAGTGCTTAAATTGATAGAGGAGTAATTTTTTTTCTTTCTTAGGGGTTTTTTAAATGTGAGTCCCGGTGCCCGGTGCTTTGAAACAAGGAAAAAGTAAATGGAAAAGAATGGCGGCCAGCCTACTTTTTCCTTGTCGTGTATTCGTCTTTTCAAAAATGATTGCTATTATAACAAAAGCTATTATAGTTTAAAACAAATGGGGCCTTAGAAACTACTTATCATGAATATGGATATATTGACGTGTGAAATACTAAAACTTTAAGATGAAGCAGTAAATATGGATCATGCACGTCAAATTTTTTACTTGTGATGGTCAAAGATTTGATATGATTTTGATCAATAGGCACTTAGTGTCTCTACATATTGAGACACCCTCTTTTTAACATATGAATCCACACTTTGGTTCACGATCGACTTTGTAAGCTTCTTCTATTAATAAAAGTACTCAAAATTGACTTCAAATTAGAACAAATTATACTTGAGTGACTGACATTACATTTCGCTTAAAGTTGAATGGCGTCTGGTTTCTTTTTTGGGGAAACCAATTGGCCTCTGGTTTCTACTACCATATAAAAGTGATTTGGAAGTTGGGTAGCCTCTATTCTTTCATTAAAAAGAAGACAGCCAAGATCAAGAAAATTCAACACGAATTCCATTTCTGTCAATTCGAGGTAATCGAAATCATTATCGTGGTTCCTGTTGAAAACCCCGTTGTTGGATGCACCATTTCCGTATAATTTTCAGTCAAAATCGGGTGAGATGTTGCAGCTGTTCTTCACAATGGCGTTTTCTGCGGTCCCTTTGATTCTTTACATCCCTCCAATCAGAAGCTTGAATCTGTTTGTGGAGACGATGGAGGATATGTGGAGAGAGTCAAGTGTTTATAGCGGTAGGATGTATCCTCGTCTGAGGTACGCTTGTCGCAGGATTTTAAATTGTATGCTAATTAGTAATACGAGGTAGATTATTGTGTATATCAGTAATCACTCTTCAATTCAAGCTTGAATTGAACCCAAGAATAGCACTTGTGAGTTTTTAGATTTTCCCTTTTTTTTTTTAAGTTCTTCTTTTGCTAGGCTTTTCAAATTTCAAGTGTTTCAGGATGGATTTGGAATGGAATTTAGTAGTTCGTTTTGCGGCTGCTTGTATTATTCTGATATCTGTATGTATGTTCAGAGAATCAATAAAAGAGAAAATTTTCTACTCAGAAGTGCTCTCTCTCTCTCTCTCTCTGTGTTTTTTGTTTCTCTCTCTCTCTCTCTCTCTCTCTCTCTCTCTCTCTGTTTACTTTTTTTGGGGGCTAAAAAGTGTGTGTTTTATGTGCAAATTGTCCCTTCCATTTGTAGTCCCTAGTCTAGATCTCCCACCATACATGTTGTCCGCCGCCGCCAGACGGAGACATGGCGGGTGACCATGGGATCCCTCGGAAGATATTAGTAAGATCATTTCACTTATTGCTTAGCGGGAAATGTTAATGTGATTATACTCAGGGAAGGAAACTGGCTGATGGTTGATCACTTGAATACTTATTATTGGCGTATTAAGCTCTTTGTGGGATGAAGGAACAGAGCATAATTCTTGAACAGCTTCGTGAATGATTGAGTTTCTCATTGATATAATCGAAATACAGAGGTCATCACACGTTGAATTAGTATGCCTCTTTTTAGGTTGAAGGATGGAAGGAGAAAATAATCTCTAATTTAGGCTGGTTATCTCCCAAGTAAACTTTGGTCTGTTTCTTGTCAATTTGTTGACTAGTTGCAATGGATTCTGGGGCAAATGTTTTAGTCCTTAACACCTTGCATTGTTTGATCCTTTCCATCTATGGCTACTTTTGCATCCTTTGTTTCAACTTAGAATTGATTGATAGGGGTCCGATTATTATACATGTGGAAGTAGTAGATGGTATCTTGGTAGACCATAATACTAAATGTCATCTCAACCTCAATGTCTGCATCGGTCATGTTTTTTTTATCAACACGTGATAATAAGGCAATGATAAAAAATACATGAAGGGTAAATCTCACAAAAGGAATTTTATCTCCAATTTTTTTTTGCCAAGCATGTTGGTCCCCGACCTTTTAAAAATAAGCTCAAAAAGTCCCTACAAACAATTTCTATTCATTTTCACATTTATATGCTTATGAAATGACCATTTACCCTCATTATATGAAATAGAAGGAAATAAATACAAAAATCTTTTAAAAAATTTAAAATATTTAAATAAAAGAACAAGAAAATATGTTATTTTTTTTGATTATTTACTATTAACTTCTACCAAGTGCCGCCAGGGGGAAGGATAAGAACTCCATATAAGTTGCTTTTAATAATAATAAAAGGGGATTTATCTCTCATATTTAGCTATATATAGATACAAAATTTTGGAATGAGTGGAGTCGTAATGGAAACAAAATGGGTTTTCCTTTTTTAAATTCATCAATAATTTAAACTTTTAATTTTTTCACAAGAAAAATTCATACATTTTTAATCAGTCTTATTTTTATTACTTAAATATCAATGGTATATCAATTACCATTGCATATTTAGGTTTAAATTTTGGAAAATTAATTGCCTAAAGTGAATATAACACTATTGGTAATGGTGGTGTTAGTTAAGTAAATGGAAAATATAATATATTAATCAATATGTAAGTATAGTTTGTGTTAAATTCGTAGATGAGAAAAGATATTCAGATGGATATATGTAAGTGTGTGAAAGAGAAAACGAAAGAGTGATCAAAATAAATAATTAAAATTTGTATTCTTATGTGTTAAATTTAAATAAAAGGTAAAATTGTATTTATAGAAAAAGTAAAATAATGAAAACTGACAATAATAGTATAGCAACTTTTTGTTTTTATTTTTGAAAAGTAGAGAAACCTACGTGCTTGAAAAAAGGTTATGAATGAAATTTTTACTTCTTGCAAAGATTGGGAACTTTTTGTGAAATTTGCCCAAATTTTCAAGAACTTGTTCAGAAGTTTGTTAAAAAACTTCTTACACATGTGAAACTCATATATACATACCCTGTAGACTTGAAATACATATAACTTTAATTTAAGATACATGTAACATGTATCACAGGGGTAGAAAGTTTTTAACAAAACTTCCGTAATATATAGATGTTGAGGTTGAATGAAGTTTGAGAGGTAGGAAGCCGAAGAGAAGGAAAAGTTTAGTACTAGACGGTCCATGTGAAATTTCTATGACTCTTCCCTTAGGGAGAGTACTACTCTACATGACTTCCTGTTATTAAGGAATCATGGGTGGCCTTAGAGAGAGTACTACTCCACTATCTGATTCACCAATAACAGGGGGTTATGTGGAGTACTCCATAGAAGGACTGGTGGTCCATGTGTGTAACACCCTACAAAATTTCAAAAACCCTATAGTGGCAGTTTTCGAATAATAATTGAATCACTTCTCAAATAATACTCAATTATAAGCAATTGGTTAGTGAGTTTTGTAATCGGATGGTTAATTGTAGCATTCTATAACGGTTTGAAGATATTTTGAGTTACCTTGACAAGGATAATGTAAGTACTTGAATAGGTATCAACTATTTCTATTGGTTAGTAGTGATTGTCAAAAGAGTAAATAAGTTTAATCAGGTGGTGAGTTCGGAGTAAAAGAATGCTTAACGTTAAAATGTAATACTTAATTAGTATATTTAGAAATATAAGGACTTAATTATGGAGTACATTAAGTTGAGGAGTCATTAAGCAATAAGTAAAAAAACCAAAGAGACACTTGGACACTAAGTAAATTCTTACATGAAATAAATCTAAGAACACTTGGCCCTTTAATTTGATAAGATGAATTATCTTGCTTCCAATTGGATTCATTTTCATTAGTTGTTTATAAATTATCTAGGGATATTTGGACCTTTTATCATAGATAGAATCTAAAATCTTTAGAAAACAAATAAGCAAATTCGTCCATAAATATCCCTACTCTCATAACATTCTCAAAAGACTTCTAAAAACACTCTCTTGGTCTCTCAAACAAGCCCTCTTAATATACAAATTAAATCCCTACTTGAGGATCGACTTTGCTTGAGGAAAATACAAGGATTTGAAGGTATCTTTTGACCCACAAACATTCAATCTATATAAACTACTAAAGCAACTGAGTTTAAAAGGGCTCCACAATAGATTTCCAGCTTAAACTCAACTGCCCAGCTCTTCTGAATTTCTGTATTTCTGAAAATGCAAGCGTACTTCGAATTTACATTTCAGAAAAAATGAAAATTGAAGGCGGGAGGTAAGCCTTTTTTTCAAATTTATCTAAAAACAAATTTGAAGGCGGGAAGACAGCTGTAAAATTTTGAATTTGTCCCTGTTAAGTGTAATTCTGGCATGCTGCATTAATTACAGCAGCACCAAAGCCTTAAAAGTGCAGCCATTGACATTGTACCCAGCATTTTGTATCACCACTGAAGCCATGCATTAATTACAGCTGTAGGCATAAGACTTTCACTCATCAGATATATCACGGTTAAAGGCTCAAGAAGCACATTTTTTCATACTCAAAAGATGCAAATTTTTACGTGAAAGCAAGGTGCCAATTTAAACCCCACGAAACATTTGTAAACCACCACTATTTCCACTACCCAGAACACAAACTTTAAATTTATTTCAACCAAGTTCAATAGGACTACTATTTCGGCCTATACAATTTTAACTGATTTTCTTTCTTACACTAACAGGGCGATCTTATTCAAGCTACTATTAAAGGCAAAAGCATTGTAAAATTTAACGGCCTAATAGAAGAGACCGAGATTTACGTAATGAAAAAGCTCTCTGTCTAGGAAAACAGTGGGTTGTACCCAACTACCGGCCACAGATATCGGCTTTACTTTTCTAAAAAAACTTACATTGGGAGAACTACAGATTCCAGGTTTCCCACAGCCATCTACCAGCTATGGCCTTTTCAAGAGATCAGAGAGTCAAAGCATACAGAAAAAACACCCCTATTAGGTTTGTCCATAAACGTTAATAGCTTTTATGTTTTTTTTTTTTTTTTTTGGTGGTCTAATATAACCACTTCCAGCCTTAACTGTTAACAACTTTAATAAGCAAATAAAATTTTCAGATGTAATCGGACATGTGGTTGGAGAGAACGAGATACCAAGATTGTACACCACAAAAAGCGGTGCAAAGCGCATAGAAATGCAGCTGGAAGACCTAAGGTGCAGTACACTTTAAACAGAAACTTTATACTGTCTTCCAGTTTTCTAAGCAATTAAAATAGTTTACTAAGCTATAAAAACTATTTACAGTGAAAACCATATACCATGCACTCTATGGGAGAGCTACGCCCTAAAAATGCAACCCACATAGAAAATACAGGAAAATGCCAGCCATTAGTAGTTATTTTCCACCTGTGCCGCAACAATGACTTCAAAGGTTGGCATTCTAGACTGCAAACGTTCTGTTGAGATTCTAGCATTGCAAAAATAAATGTAACGTTTTTTTTGTTCGCTTTTGCAGGTGTTGGAGTGTCAAATACATTTTATGTCACAAAAATTGTGGCTAATACAACGATGGGGAAATAGCAGATTTTTTGGCTTAGTTATTTTTACCAATGCATCCTTTTCCACTTAACAGTAAATTTTAAGACCAAAAATCCTAACATATTTGCCTACTACCTATTCCACAGTACACTACTAGGGTAACGTGATGTTTCATATCAAATCAGCCAAGCCTCAATTATTTCACACAAAACAGTCACGGAGGAAATAGAGAGTACTATTGACAATATGAACAAACTAGAAGATGTGCCTAAAATATCTACTGTAGCAAAAACAGTTTACTAAACAATTGCTTCTTATGAAAGACATTGGTACTGAAGCCTAATCAACTTTTCTGCCTTTTTTAAGCAGGAGCAGTGGGTATGGGTAATTGGTACAATTTCAGCAATCAAATAAGAGCACGGCTTAGCTGCGTTAAATGCCTTAGGAAAATTGTGAGGTCTGGAAATGGTTATAAATGTGACAAGTGTGGCCCGGTTGACAAAGAAAATAGGTTTCGGCTTTTATTTGAGGTCTGCGACGGTACACGATCACTAGAGCTTTTAATGTGGGACAAATGTTGCAAAGAACTAATCGGAGAGAGTGCATATGACATAACCAAACGCCTAGAAGCTGTGAGTAACTTATTATGTTGTGCTTTACCATTTAATCTACACTAGCAATAACTAAAACTTCCTTATTTTTTCATCCCAGAACACTGCTAACAGGGACGGGGATACCCAATTCAAAGGCAAGGGAATAGTGAAAAAGTTCTTGCCAGATGAACTTTACTACTTGGTTGGGAAAGAGCTGTTCTTTCAATTAAATGTGCAGTGAAAAATTTTGAAGGTGGCGACCCGGTTTATGTCGTAGGGCAGATTTATAAAGACGCAGAACTCATTAAGAGAAGTAAGAAGTTCGAAGGAGAACTTCCTGAAGATGAGGACGATCTTAACGACACATAAAGATTGACAGGTGAAGATTCAGTGTGTGACGAGGTAACCTCACCAGCAAAAACGCCAGTCAAGAGGCCCTCCAGCGATGACATCGACAACAGCATTGATAGAGGCGAATCAGGCTCTGTTGGGCAGAGCTCCAACAATCTACGAACGGTGATCAAGAAAGAGAAGGATTGAATACGTAAACCGAGAGCCAACTGAACATCTAAACATCCAGTGTTAGTTCTAAAGGTTAGTAATAATTCTGCTGGACTGCTTTTGTTTGATAACTGCAATCCAATCGTCTTAGTTTTGCTAAGTGTTTTTGTAGCGATTTGTCAAGTGCTTTTGTTACTACTATTAGATCGCCATCCAAATCCACTATATCAAAATTTCATCAAATTAAGTATAAGGTCTTTGGTTATTGCTATTGTGCTGCTGTATAGTCATTACAACTATTGTCCGTCGTTGAAATTATGTTAACTTCAGTTAACGATCTTAATAGATTTGGCAGGGCCAAGTAACAACTATTAATACTCTTATCTTTATGGTAACATAAACTAACAGGCTTACAAACAAGTACGTCAAGACATGATCTTATATCACCTTGAAGATTAAACCAATAAACATACAATGCAATGCAATCAACACTGCTAAATTACACAACATTCCTACTCAGATGCACGTCAATCAACAAAGTAATTTGAAGCATGAGAAAATTAGCTATCCGGGATACATACTTATTATCAGTTTTTATTAATATTAAATACTTCTATTAATTTATCTGATTCGCCCATGTGATGATTTATTAAGGGCACAGCCCTGTTATACTTAAAATTAAAAATAAAAGATTCATACATAGATAATTTTGTACGTCGGCTCCTTCCAAACTATTATATACAATATATTTATACATTATACTATTATATCATATTATGTTATATTATGTATTAAATGATTTGAGTTTTACCAATTATTAAGAATTTTTAAGAATAATTTAAGCTGATGAATATTATACACTTATAAATTAATTTAAACTAATAAACATGGCAAAAGTGACTAATAATGCTTAAGATTAACTTCAATTGCTAATATATATACTAAAATATACTAATTATTAGACAATTAAATGCATTCACTTGGGAAAGTTACTCATAAATTTTTAGACTAATTTATACTAATGTTATTTGCCTACACCTATTAGCTAGCAACTAAACACAACCTACAAAGTATACTAACGCTATATTAAGTACTTCATGCTAGGGTTATGAAAAATATTATTAATTTAAAAAATAATTCAAAATAATAAATCACATAAATAATATATGCTTTAATGTATTTACTAATGCAAAATAATCTATCAACTTCAAGATTTATAAATACATTACATGTTACAATGTATACATTACCACTTAAGGACTTTAAGACTTACAAACACAATCTTTGAACACTGATCAGATTAGGCACATTATCACAGATGAATTTAAATAGTTACGTTTAGCTAAACCAATCCAAAACTAACAATCAATTAATTAACTAGATGGTTATGTGAACAAGTTGAAGGCTATATATCCAATCACATTTATTATTTATCTACCTAAAGAAATTGCATATATGACTTTCTAAAGTAAAATTTTGACCGAGAATATCACAGTAGCTGCTGCGATTTCTTTCTAACAGCCAACCATTGGAAACTAAAAATTGTACTCCTTTTTTTTCTTTAACTGCGCCACATGAAGGACATTTTAAAACCTACCCATCCCAACACTGTTACTGAGAGAAGGTTCGAATCATTCTGTTCAGAAAGCAGACTTTTTTTTCCTATTTTTCTCTAGTCAATAGTTGCAAAGGATGACAGACCTATTAAACTAAGGCAAGGGTAATAATTTTGGGATGCTTACTTTATTGGAGGTGGAAATAACACAGCTCACACTTCGCAAGCCGTACTTGGAGCTATGTAGTTTCTCCCTCCTATATAAAAAAATCACAATCGTTATTACTGAAGCAGATTTCTCTGCCATTACCACAGGAAGATAAACAGAATCTATTACTATACTTCTTCCTAACACACAATACACTACATAGGAGTGATCAAGCAGGTAGTCACTCAGGGATGTAGATGATAAACACCCCATAATCAGAAAGAAGGCGGCCTGTAGGGGATGCGTAAACTGCTAAAGAGCAGAACAATCAGCCAATCTGGACTGGTAAAAACATACTCTTACTTTCATTTATTGCCATTTATTTTCCCTCTATTTTTTATCAGCTGCTGTTGTAGTGTATTTAACTTGAACACTCTGTTCAGATTATAACACTGCTGATAAGGTTTGGAGGCATAGCAATACTAACATGCCTACTTAATGTATTAGCAACCAAAATTTCTCAAGCTCACATAACTTACTTGGTCTGCAAGGTCTTACTGACCAAGGAAACTTATCAAATGAATTTGTGTGTGTAGGAAACCTGCAAAGTGAAGAGAGAAATCATGTAAGTAAGGCAATACGACTTACAATACCAATGAGTAGCATAACAAATTGTAAGAAACCTGATAGCTAATTTTGAGCCACAAGTTGGTGAACTCAATTATTATCAATTAATTAATGTAGATGCTAGGCCCTGATATGTATTCTATTTTTTTGTTGCCAATTGGTTACTGTAGTGCACAATGTGGCTGATTCGGGAGAACCGGTATTGAGGGAAATTACTAATATAAAGAGATTAAAATCTGGGAAACATGTCTTGAACAAAAAGACAAGCTATTATTTGCCCTCTACTACACAGCTGGAATATGCAATGAAGACAAATATCTCAACTTTTTCCGGATTAGGAAGGCAAACCCAAGGTTACTACGTTGAATCTAATAATGTGTTTTTATTTTGTGATTACTGCAGATAAGTATTTGTTTCATAATTTTCAACTAATTCAACTAATATGAGATATTATGATCATATATAGGGATCTCATAGAAGGCAGTCTGTGTCTTCGTTTTCAATTCCAGGTACTATCTCCTGAACTAATTGTTTTTCGGCATATGTTAATCATTCAAATATGCACTGCTTGCATTTTAACTAACTTTTAAATGAATAATTTGACTTAATTCAGCTGATCAACTAATTCAAGATGTTTAGGTGACTCACTGATTAGGGATGTTTAAAACAATGACTAAAAAAGTTTTAAGAATTTTAACTACCTTGATATATAATCTTATTAATTTTATACTAATTAATTGCAAATTTTTAGGTATCTTTAACAAAGTTATTAGAACTGTCATATGAATCTTCAACTGAATAATTACAATTTTTTAGTAAGTCAATACTGTATGAGCTGGCTTATTAGAGAGTTTTTAGGAGTCTTTATTCAATCGCATGGATCATTAAGTGATTTAATAGAAAATTTAGAAATATTCTATGTTTAACTGGCTACAATGTATTTGAAAATTTGTTTTCATTTATTTAGTACTATATTATTACTGTTAATATTATTAATAGTATAGTGCAACAAACTCAACTATAAGACCCCTATTATTATAGGGCAGTTTTTGTCAAGGCAGTCTGTGCCTCCTTTTTCATCTCCGGCTACTATTTACTGAACTTACATATTTTCTAGATATACTAATCATTCTAATATCCACCAATTGCATTTTACGTAGCTTTTAAATGCATCATTGGGTTTAATTCAGCTAACTGAATACTGTTTCCGTAACTCACTGCCCAGAGATGCTTTAAAGAATGATTAAAAATGGTTCAGATTTTTAACTAACTTATTATATAATCATTATATAATTATATAATTATATAATAATCTTATTAAATTCACTGATTAGGGATGCTTTAAACAATAATTAAAAAGGTTCAGGATTTTGACCGACTTATTATATAATTATATATTATATAATTATATATATTATATAATCTTATTAAGTTCACTAGTAAGTATAGACATGATCTTATATCACCTTGAAGATTAAACCAATAAACTTAATGCAAAGCATTATAATTATATAATTATATCTTATATAATCTTATTAAATAAATATCTAAATTATAAATTATATAATATATAATTATATATAATATATTATATATTATATAATCCTATTTTATTCATTGATTAGGGATGTTTTGAACAATGATTAGAAATGCTTCAGAATTTTAACTAACTTATTATATGATCTTATTAAATGTATACTATTTAGGTAAACAAGTTGAGAATGTTTAACTTATTTATCAAAAATATTTTTGACTGTCAACTGCACACGACTAACTTTTCACCCACAAGCTTCAAAAATATGCTTTATAGTAAAGTGATAGACAATATTTATAACAGAGAAACATGGAAAATAACAGGCTTATCAGGAAAAAAAATATATTTAAATCTGTCTCACAAGGACTTCGTCAACAGCCCTCCATGTAAAGTGAACGGCAAATCTGGCCATTTGCGTTCTGAATTTTTGTTGTTTAAGTACAAATATATCGATTGTTAGAGCATATAAAACTACTTATTAGACATAGTTAGAGAGAATTAACTAATTGCAAAGACAATTTCTGAACTGATTTACCTTACAGTTACTCGCATACTAACATGCTTCACCCCCATGATACACCATTTACTTTTACAAAGTTAAAATCCAGACCGTTAAAAACAAAAAATACAATACACAGCAAAAATTTATGATACAAATTGATTGGTCCGGAGGTTGTAATGGCTAACCTATACACATCACTAGACAATTGTAATGGCTAACCTATACACATCACTAAACAAAAAAGTAAAAAAAAAAAAAATTTACAAAAGTGACTCCGTCGCATTACATAAGATTATCCTGCTGATCGCATGTGGTCATGTCCTAGAAGATTTTCTTAGATTTCTTTCCTACTGGAGCGGATAAAAAAAATGAAATTAAATCATCAACTGAAGTGTTACAAAAATTAACCAAAAAAAAAACTTAAATTAGTGAAAGTATTGATCAACCATTTAAACATATCTTACAAATATAAAGGAAACCTAAATATGTACTTAACAACTTGGATGGCCTACAGGAACTGGGAAACACAATAAACAACTTACAATAGGTTGGTCAAACTACTGATCAACCATTTATACATACCAAACATACAGAAGAAGAGTGAAAAGAGTCAATTGAATAATCAAATTAAAACTCATTTGAAAATTAAAAAAACTTATATCTAAATGGGGAAACACTTAAACAAAGCAAGCAGAGACGGGAAAAATCAAAGAGTACAAAAAGATAAGCAAAAAGTTAAAAAAAAAGGAAATCAATCTGACTATTTTGTAAAAGTGTGTAAACTAATTTAGAAGACAAAATTTTCAAATGCTACTAATTTCCCAAATGGTTTTATTTCAGAAAGAAAAAACAAGGAGGCAAACAAAAAAATTGGTTTAAATACATACCGAGTTGCCTTGATAGCGTACAATAAATACTTTAAAATATTCGGATCAACCTTTTAAGGAGGGCAATCTAAGAGACATTATAATCAAAATAACTTAAACAGCAAATTACATTTAATAGGCAAAACCAATTACATTGAATTTCATGTCACTGATCAGAAAATATAAAATGGACTTCTTGGTTAAACAAAACAGATATTAACAACAATCATCATTTTCGTTGGCTGTTCAAACTAAACAACATATTAAGCATTCGTGACTTAAATACTGAAAGCATATAACTGACCACAAATGGTAGAGTAACTATGAAAACAACTAAGAAAATTAATCATACTTGATAGAGAAAAATGAAATTGGCCAAGGGCAAACTTATCTGTAAGATATGCGGGTTAGGTCGCTCGATTTGTCTCGAATCAACTAAATACACTGAAGACGGCCCTCTAGTTTAACAGATCTCGGACTGCGATTTTGTACAAGCAGATAATTGAAAAACATTTGTGAAAGTCGTAAACCCTCGAGATGTGGAAAATTTTACGCACTGACTAGAGAGTAGGCATCCTTATCTATTAAAAATGCCTTTATCTGTCCAGGTCTGTCTCGCATAAAGTCAAATCACCGAATACACGGTTCCAAATTTACGGATCTAGGCCTCCAAGTATTTATCATGCAACGGAGGAGAAAAATTGGATTAAAAAAAATCCGTCTGGCTGCTCAAATATGTAAAGGAATTAGAGGTATAGAGTTAACTTAGCTTCCATTTCCACCTTTTTTTTTCTCAGATTAGATATACCCGATATGCATACCATTGGATTCAGCATCCTCGATTCAAAATGACGTTGGTCTGAAAATGGTTTCAAGGTTTGGCTTGTGGTAGGTTTTTTGTGTAGATGTAATGATGGTGAGCTTTCTGCAGCGGCGGCGCTCTGTTGGATCTTTAGGACAGAGGGCTGGCAGTAGTGTCAGAAGTTTGGACGACCGTTGCAGCCGCTGCTGGTAGGGTTCGGGTGAGAGAGATTGTGATTTAGGGTTAATTTGTCACCTTTTATAGTTAGGTATAGGGTTTGCAGATTATGTGGGTTAATGGGCCGAGAATTATATGGGCTAAAGCTGGCCTACGAATAAAACGGCCAATAGGTTGCTGGGCTATTAATATTTGGGTGAAACATAAGGCTCATGGCTAGATTAAAATTGTAGGGGGTTAGTAGATGGGTCGTCTGGGCTGACATTTAAAGGAGCGAATTGTTAGGGCCGTGCCTGGGCTAATAATTAAAGGCCCTAATTTTGTTGAAGCTGTTGGGCTTTACAAGTTAACGCCTTTTTTTTTTTTTTTTGCTTCTATTGTGCTACGTTTTATTTTCGTTTGTACAGTTTGATTACCGCCCAGTAATGTTTGAAACTGTTGTACATTAGTTTATTGGTTATATTTTTTGTTTTCTTTTTTTAATTGTTGTTAGGTCTGTACTATTCTCGGATTTGTTTTACTATTTTAAGAAATAAAATTCTTTAAGTTATACATGAGCAATTATTAACGCTAATTTTATATTGCAAAAAATTTATTCAAACTTTCTAACTGTTCAGCACTGAGCCGATAACAAAAATATATAAATTAGTGTGTTCGAAAGCTTTAATCTAAGTAAAAGGTAACACTATTTCTCTTGTTATACTGATAAACTTAACGTATGTAAAACAAAAAATAACATCTTCATATCAATAGCCTAAAAAATTCAATAACTCAAACAAGACAGCTACCCACACGTAAACACTAAAAAAATATTGTCAACTTTATAAAAAAAAATTTCGTGTCCCCCTATATTATAAGATTGCGTTTAATGGATTTTTACAAACTTTGTTTCATAAATATTTGTTTACTTTGTCATATATTTTTATTTTTCAACATATTGTTCAGTTAATTTTCATAATGGTTTTAATTATGCTAGTAACATATGTCTAATTTGAATATGTTGTTGGTTCTCTTGTGCTATGTATTATTTTGTTCTGTATAGGTTATTTTGGTTAGTTTATTTATTGTAAATTTTCTTTTCATTTTGTTTTAATTGTTATTTGGTCTGCAATTTTTTTCCACTTCTTTCACTACATACTAGAACAAAAATCTATAGATTATATATGTGTAACTATTTAGTTTAAAGTTCGTATAAAAAACAAATAATCTAATTGTTCACATAAAATTTCGTGACACTATTTACTCGAGTTATACGTATGAACTTAAGTTTCCCGGGGGCAAAAAACATCTCAATGGATATGGGGAACACGATTCATAAAACTCACACAGGATATCTTCTAACATGTAAAAAGTAAAAAAAAAAAATTTGTTACCTTTATAAAAACAATATGAGGTGCCCCTAAATCGTAATTTTTACTACGTGTATTAATATTTGCTCCGACAAACACTTAAAATTTCTTCTTACGCGTGTTCTAAACTGTTCAAATGAATTCATGTTAGATATGACCGTAATACTTCATTTACTGGATTCTTACTGAATTTGTCTCCTATCATTTGTTTAGTTTGTGTATATTTGTTTTCCAACATACTTTTCAGTTTTACAATCAATTTATGCTATTAATATATGCCTAATTAAGTATTTCTCCTAATTTTAATAGATCGGAAGAGCACATGTTTTGTAGAATACGCGAATCTCGGCAATCCTACACTCTTTCCACACGACGCTCTTCCGATCTGCCATTTTTTGGTTTGAGGAACATGTTGATAAGCACTGTGTTGTCTATATGGAAAAATACATATTTTCCTAATGGAGCATTCGCCGCGTCTGTTTAGAGAGTCGATATACGAAGATGATGACTGGAGTAAAAATTTTGTCAACAATATTCGAACATACAACATGATGTTCTCCTTCACTTCTATGGGAGGAAAAATTGACGACAGTTTAAATGATGGGAGATTAGCATTTATTTTCCAACAGTACGGGCAAATATTTCACTGAATTGGTAGTCTACTACCTGCACCGGGAGCTGATCCAAGTTATGCCCAACTTTATATTACAGATCTTGCATCAAAGGTTGCCGATCAAAAGTGAGCAATTTGGTAACGAATTCTAACCCATCTCATTTTTTTATTTTTCGTCACTTTATTTGATGTTCATGCTTCTCTCATTTGGTTTAATCTCCTTTTTTTATATAGGATTGATTCAATCAATTCACGAATGCCTGATGATATCATTCATGATTTAAAAGACATGTTGGACAAGTACAATGATATGGTGAAGCGGTTCCGATCTGTCCGTGAGAAGATGCATGCAGAGAAAACTTTAAATGTACGGACATGTTTAATCGGCAAACCTAGAGTAACTAAACTTTGACCTAACTCAGATAACAGGAAATATAACTTGCTAGAAAATGATCATGGGTGGCCAGTCTGATCGTGGGTGATTTTGAAAATCAACAGGGTAGTTGGGATACAATTGTTGAGCCACTCAATGGCTAACTACAAAGGATCACTGAGCAACATTCATAATACTTACCGTTGCAGTATCCGTTGCTTTTTTTAAATTGGAAAAATGGATACGTAGCTATGCCTCTTAATTCATCTAATTCAAATTCAGCACGTGGCCGTGCAACTCTCAGTGTTTGTGAATATTTTACCTTACGATTGCAAGAAAGAGCTGGTGAATCACCACATATCATATTTTCCGGACGACTATTTCAACAATTCTTAGTTGATGTGTACGCAACAGCTGAGTCTTTACACTTATTTTACATCCAAACACACCAGAGAGAGTTAAGGAGTGAAATGTACAATCAGTTACATGAAGCACTACTTAGAGGTGAGACAGATGCTGCATTACACGGTACAAAAGTTTATCTCCCCGTCACATTCACCGGTGGTCCCCGAGGGATGATCCAAAATTATCATAATGCTATGGCCATGTGCAGATTTTATGGGTATCCAAATCTATTTATAACGTTTACTTGCAATCGAAAATGGCCAGAGATTGTTCGCTATGCTCAGGGTAGAGTCTTAAAGATCGAAGATAGGCCTGATATTGCGTGTAGGGTTTTCAAGATGAAGTTGGATATCTTAATGGAAGACTTAAGGTAGAACAAAGTTTTTGAAAAAGTTAGATCAGGTCCGTTTAATATATTCTTTCATGGTCCATCTTTATGTAACGTTTACCACTATTATTTGCAATTGTAATTTCTCAGGTATAAATGGTTATTGTAATAATAATTAACTAATAATAAGTATTCCATTTCTACAGCATTGTACAAAATTGATCTTTAAAAATATAGCTTGCCTCATGCTCATATATTGCTTTGGCTAGAAGGGTATCCGACAAATCCAACCGTAGATGATATCGATTCAATTATTTCCGCTGAGATTCCAGATGAAAATACTAATCCATTCTACCATGCAACTGTCAAGGAATTCATAATACATGGTCTGTATGGTTTAGCTGGAAAAAGTTCTCTCTGTATCTAGGATGACAAGTGTGCGATGCATTTCCCAAAACAATTCAATGAAGCCACTCTTCTTGATGAGGATGGTTATCTTTTGTACAGATGTCCCGATAACAGACAAACTGTGAAGAAAAATGGTGTTGACTTAGATAATAGATTTGTCGTCCCTTACAACAGGAATCTCCTACTAAAATATGGTGCTCATATAAATGTTGAATGGTGCAATCCATCTAGATCTATTAAGTACTTCTTCAAGTATGTGCACAAAAGGCATGACTGTGTGACGGCAAGTTTTTATGAAAGTACTGAAAATGACTGCTCCAATAGTGAGGTGGATGAGATTAAAATGCATTACGATTGTAAATATCTTTCATCGTGTGAGGCTACGTGGAGAACATTCGGCTATGACATTCACTATGGAGACATTTCTGTTGAATGATTGGCATTCCATCTATTTGGAGAGCAAATGATTTATTTCTCTGCTGATCAATCACTTGACAGGGTTGTTAATCGACTAACTGTCAAACAAAGCATGTTCACTGCATGGATGGATGCAAATAAAAAATATCCAGAGGCCAAGAAACTTATATACTCAGAGTTCCCATCAAATTTTGTTTGGGGTAGTAAGGATAGAGAATGGTGCCCACGTCAGTGAGGAAACACAATTGGATGACTTTATTACATACCTCTTGGTAAAGGAAAACATTACTATTTGAGACTCAAGCTGACTATCGTTCGAGGCCCCACCAGTTACGATGATATAAGATGTGTCAATGGCGTCAGGCAAGAGACTTTCAGGGATGCGTACTACGCACATGGGCTTCTGAACGATGATAAAGATTACATTGAAGCGAGTCAATGAGGTTTAGGTCATTCATTCAGAAATCTTCTTGCAACCCTATTGGTCTCAGATTCTATGTCACGACCTGAGTATGTGTGGAGTAAGTACTGGGAGTATTTATCAGATGACATATCATATCGGTAAAGGACGTTGAGCAGAAATCAAGGTAATCATTTCGTTCTGTTTTCGATAATACTAATTGTTGTTGTCAGTTACCTCAATGTTGTTTAATGTAGTGTATATGAACTGACACATTTAATTTTAATTTAAATAGGTTTATAGCTAACATCATATCAAATTCAAAAGTACGCACTATTGGAGATTGAAAATATAGTGCATAGTAGGGAAAGGAGTCTTTCTGAATTTACGTGCATGCCATTTCCAACTGCTGTTGATGCTTCGTCATTTTCGAACCAGTTGATACTTGATGAGTTGTCGTACGATAGAGCATCTTTGGCTAATGAGCACAAAAGGAATTTGGCAGTATTTACAGAAGAGAAGATATGTGTATTTGACACCGTAATGGATTCTGTTAATTCCAGCAAAGGAGGTATATTCTTCCTATATGGTTGCGGTGGTACTAGGAAGATATTTGTATGGAAAAGTTTTTCTACAGCTATTCGTTCAAAGGGTGAGATTGTGCTTAATGTTACGTCAAGCAGGATAGCATCTCTTCGTTTGCCAGGTGGTCGCACGGCGCATTCGTGATTCTCGATTTCTCTAAATCCCTAAGAAAACTCAACTTGTAATATTAAACTTGGAAGCCCACTAGCACAATTGATATCAAAAACAAAGTTGATAATATGGGATGAGGCACCAATGATAAATAAGTATTGCTTTGAAGCTCTTGACCGAAGTTTGCGAGATGTGTTGAGGTTTGACAGTCCGATTAGTTCCCTACAACCATTCAGTGGGAAAACAGTGGCTTTTGGGGGAGATTTTAGGCAAATTTTACCCGTTATTCCAAAGGGATCGCGTCAAGACGTGGTGCACGCAATGATAAATTTTTCTTATCTGCAGAAGCATTGCAGAGTGCTAAGGTTGACAAAAAACATGAGCTCTTCGATCTTATGAGCAACAATAAAGAGGCCAATGACTTGAAAGCATTTTCTAAGTGGATGTTAAGCTTCGGAGATGGCATAGCAGGTGGAGAAAATGATGGTCACACAGAGGTCCAAATATCAGATGACATTTTGATAACATCGACGTGTGATGCTATAAAGTCTATAGTTGAGAGCACTTACCCTACATTCTCTAGCGATGGTTGCGACGCTTCCTACTTGAAAGGCCGAGTAATTTTGGCCTCTACGAATGGTGACGTTGATGATATAAATAAAGATATGATCTCAAATATGAATTCTGAAGAGAAGACTTATATGTGCGCAGATGTTTTATGTAGAACAGAGAGGAACGGATTGTTGTTTGATTATAACCATTCACTAAATTCCTGAATACGACGAGATGTTCTGGTATACCCAACCCTGAGTTGAAGCTTAAAGTTGGTGCACCAGTAATGCTATTGAGTAACATCGATCCTACTCATGGGTTGTGTAATGGAACCAGATTGATTCTTACGCGGCTTGGAGCTCATATACTAGAAGATCAGATTCTCTTAGGGAACAAGGCAGGTCACAGAGTTTCCATTCCATGAATGTCCTTGACACCATCAGACTCTAAAATATTGGTTAAATTCCAGATAAGACAATTCCCACTGATTGTGTCTTTCACAGTGATCATAAATAAATGTCAAGGACAATCGCTCTCCCACCTTGGACTTCTTCTCAGAAAACCAGTGTTTACCCATGGACAGCTATATGTTGCAATATCTAGAGTTACCAGTCGACACGACGCTCTTCCGATCTATTAATTTGTGACAAAGATGGTAAACCAATGAGATCAACAACGAATGTTGGATATAAAGAGGTTTTCCGAAATTTGTAACAGTGTGACAATCTCATCTATTTGTTGCATTGTCTATATAGTTCTATTTGTCCATTTTATCCATGTGTTTTTACTTATATGGTTTCCTTCCTGTGCATCGCACAGGTATATAAATCTAGTAATCTCTAAGAAGCAAGAGCAAGGTGAGTAACCAATGTTTTAGTTTCCATTGGTATGCATGTATTTTAAAAGAAAAGCAATTGTTTTGATGCCATATTACGATAATGAATGGAATGTCATCTTACATAACAGTCAATAACATTGCCCTACCTATTTTGTATTGAATTTCTTTGAATTATTTCCTACACTATGACCTATTCAATGATCCCGGGATGGGGAAGACCAGTGTGATGTTTGCTCTGAATTGATAATGCTATTGCTTGAAACTCCGGTAAGGGTCAACTGTGGTTTTTGTGTGGATCCACTTGATATTGTATTGCCATGTTAAACTTGGCATTTGATGATATCATTGCGCGCTATGGGTAGTAGGTAATTCTAGTACTCGGGCTCTATTTTGCCTTTGAAAGAGGTTTGTGCATTCTTTATGTTTTCTTCAGCATATGAAATGATTTTTGTAACCTTATGGCAAATCAAAATATTGTGTTTCTCACGAGGTACTTTGTACTCATTTAGTGTTTAATTACTTTTTTTGTAGATGATCAGTAGAAAAGTAAATGAGCACCAAGCCGAAGATTGGAGGATGTCACCCGAACAAAGTGAGATTATGCATGTAGTGGAAATGGATCTTTGGGCCTATTATGAAGATGCTCCATTGTTCCTTATGTACTTAGGAACAATGTATGAATTTAGTGTCTTTTGTGCATACACCCACACACTCCTCCACTATGACAAAGTTTGAAAAGACAAGCCCTTGTTCCTCACTTAATGTAATAGCTTTGAAAGAAAGTGAAAGTGGTAGAATAAATATATAACACACACACACACACACACATATATATATATAAAGAAAAAGCATAGCATATAATGTGATGATTTAAGAAAACTTTTATGTTAAGATTGGGAGCCTCATTTTCCATGTAGAGGATTCCCAATCCTTTGTTCGGTTAGTTAAGCAATAAAATGGTTTAATGTAGTTTATCGTGTATACTTCTTTGGTATTTGACTTAAAAACGTTCATGAGTCATATGACCAGGTTAATCTATTCAAGTTTCATGAATACTAAATAATTTAGTAAATATTTCCTAACATAACTCTAATACAAGGAGGGGATATTAAAAGAAATATCTTCATGAGTTTTATGAAAATTTAAAAACCGATTGAAATAGCACGTCACATCCCTTGTTAGCACTTTAACTATTTTGAAATGACAAAAGCTTCCTCTGTTATGCAAAGAAACCACTTATTCACTTATGGAAAAATAACTACGGCGTGACAAGAGTGGTATCAGAACTTACAGTATACACAATCATCGACTAAATTCACCTCAAATCCTAAAGAGGTGATCACTTGATGAAATTTGAAATACCATTGCCGAGATGCCTGCTTGAGTCTATAGATGGATTTCTTAAGTTTGCAAACCAAGATCTTTGGATCTCCTAATACAAAGTTTTCTGGTTGCACTATATAAATCGTTTCATCAATGTCACCATTTAAAACATTGTCTTTACATCTATCAGATGTAACTCAAGATTGAAATACGCTACTAATACCATTATAAGTCTCTTTGTAGTCGATGACTTCCTGCTGTGTAAAGCCCTTTGCAACAAGACATGCTTTGTATCTCTTCACATTGCCTTTTGAATCCCTTTTGGTTTTAAATATCCATTTACAACCAATAGATTTCGCACCTCCTGGCAATGGTATAAGATCCCACACATTATTATCCTTCATAGACTTAATCTCTTCATTCATAGCATCAATCCACTTTTGACAATTAGAACTTTCCATGGCTTGAGGGAAGCTGATTGGATCATCTTCTATCACTCCAATGTTAGCCTCATGTTCTTCAAGAAATACAATATAGTCATCTAGCACTGCACTTTTTTTTCTCTCTAGTGGATCTTGTTAATGGCATAGGTTCTTGAGGTGACAGAGTTTGTTCTTCTGAAACTGTTACTTCGTTGGAAGGTTCTTCAACATTGTCTTGATTTGTTGTGTCTTGAACAAAATCAGGAATAGAATCTTGACCAATACTAATAACACCTGTGGGAATATCAACATATTCCTCTTTAAGAACAAAATCCCCAACTATATCTCCCTTCACAAACTTGACATCCTCAAAGAACTGAGCATTTCCTGACTTGAAAATAGACTTAGTAGTAGGATCATAAAACTTGTACCCCTAGATCTTTCAGAGAATCCAATAAAATAATAACTCACGGTTCTAGAGTCCAGTCTTTTTTTCCTTAGTCTTATAAGCCCTTGCCTCAGCTGGATATCCCCAAATATGCAAGTGCTTTAAGCTAGGCTTTTCGACGCTCTTCCGATCTAGTTCATAAGGGGTTTTGGTAGTTGCTTTTGTCGGAACTCTATTAAGAAGATAAGTTGTAGTATTGAATGCTTCTCCCCAGAGTGATACTGGTAAGGTAGAATGAGATATCATACTCCTTATCATGTCTTTAAGCGTTCTATTTCGTCTTTCAGCAACACCATTCATAGTAGGCGAACCCGGTATAGTATACTGTGGGATGATACCGCATTCCTCTTGGAATCTAGCAAAAGGTCCTGGACGTTGTTCACCTGAACCGTCATATCTGCCATAGTATTCGTCACCACGGTTAGATCTGACGCTTTTGATTCTTTTGCTGAGTTAGTTCTCAACTTCAGCCTTATAGTTTTTGAACACATCCAGCGACTGTGCCTTTTCATGAAGAAGATATATGTAGCTATATCTAGAAAAATCATCTATAAACTTTATAAAATATTGTTGACCATTCCAAGAAGAAGTTGGAAATGGCCCACAAATGTCCGTATCTATAAGTTCTAAGACATCCAAAGTCCTATTAGCTTTAAATCTTCTTTTGTTGGTTTGTTTCCCCTTTATACAGTTAATGCAAACATTAAAATCTGCAAAATCGAGGGGATCAAGAATTCCATCTAACACAAGTATCTTAATTCTCCATTTGGGGATACGACCTAATGTCTTGTGCTATAATGATGTAGAATTCTCATTGGTTAATCTTCGCTTTACACCTCGTGTACTTAATTGCAGGGATTCATTAAATGAAGCAATTGTATCAATAAAATAAAGATTATCATATCCTAACAAAGAACTTGAACCAACCAATTTTGAATCATGAAACAAACTGAATTTTCCATTTCCAAATGAACCAAAATAACCAAATTCGTCCAAAGCTAGAATGGAAATTAAATTCCATCTGAAAGACGGCACAACAAATATCTCATCAAGATCCAAATAATATCCAGTCTTTAACAATAATCTAAATTTCCCTATTGCCTCTACTTCAACCTTTGTGTCATCGCCAAAATAGATGTATCTTTTACCATCACTTGCTTTTTGGCAACTCAGGCAGCCCTGCATAGACACACTAATGTGAATGGTTGCACAATAATCTATCCACCATGTGTGTCTAGGTACCCAATTTAAATTAACCTCAGAACAAACCTTAAGAAGCATACCTTTTTTAGCACGCCAAGCGCGGTAAATTGGTGCAATGTTTCTTCTTATGCCTTTCAGCTCCACAAAAGAAACAATTAGGACCTTCTGAATCATCCGATTTCTTTTGTTGTTTCATTTGAGGTGCTGTATATATACCTTCTTTATTCTTCTTCCTTTTGTTTCTCTTGTTCTTGTTTTTAGAAATTGAGGCCAGATGAACACTTCCTGTCCTGTCTTGTTTTAACAATTCCTCTGCCTGAACACAGTGTGATATGAGCTCATTCAGAGACCAAGTCTTTTTCTGATAATTATAGCTCACTTTAAATTGATTAAACTATGATGGAAGAAATATAAGAACCAAATGCCCTAGCAAGTCCTCAGAGAGGTCGAGCTTAAGTGCTTTCAACTTCAAAGCAAGATGAGACATCTCTGAGATGTACTCTCTAATATTGCCTTTACCTATATACCTCATTGAAATAAGATTTGCCAAGGGTGTATCAATTTCAGCCTTTTCATTCTTGACAAACCTTTTCTCAATATCAGCAAGGAAATTTTAGCTATTATAATATTTTTAGAAATTGTGCCCCTAAATGCTTCTGGAATGACTTTCTTCATGATCATCAAACACATGCGGTTTGATCTCTCCCACCTATCCATATCCCTCTTTTGATCAGAGGTACTCTGATCTGTAAGAGGTAGAGGAGAATCTTCCCTTAACGCAAGGTCGAGATCCATGACTCTGAGAACTATTAATAAGTTCTCTCGCCATGACTTGAAGTTGGAACCATTTAGTAAGGGAATAGAATTAATAGAATTGATGCTGGCAGTAATATTAGCGGGAGTTATAGCTTAATAGAGAACAACAAACATACAAAAAAAGCTCACATCAATCTTCAATACCCAAAAACATAATAATAAATTCAAATAAAAGTAAACACCATCTCAAGATATCGGGCACTCTATTAATATATTATCTTTGGACAAAACATTAACTTGTAAGTGATATGTTAGTGTAGTAATCAAACATTGACAATAAAAACATGTCGAACAATAAATCTTCCTTTTGGCCGATTTATTGTTCACATGTAACACCGAATAATCATCACGTGTTTATTACCACAGGTGCCCATGTAATTCTGTCAAATTTTAACCTTCCTTTGGGCCAATTAATATTCACATAAGTTACACATACATGAGCATTTCTATTTCAAAATATACCAATTTCCACAAGAGAGGTCACTTTGGTAACATGTTGTTTCAATTAATTTACCTCAAAATACATACACAACCATACCAATATTTGAATTTAAAATTGTTCCTTAATCAATTCCTAAAACCATAGGAATTTAAATCCAAAGTTAACAAAAATTTAAAACCAAATATCACATGTCCATGTATTGCATACATGTAAACTATAGTTTAATAACTTCATGATAAATTAATGACCAAGAATGGCAATGAATGGAGGCTGTCGAATCCGAATATTTCAGATTTTCTTCTTTTAAAATAAGATTCGCGCAGCGGCCAAAACCAATCCACATAATGGATGTAATAATTCCTCAAATCAATATAGATTCCTCAAAATCCAGAAATGGAACAAACATCACAAACAATAATTAACCGAACCTGAGCTAGTCCAGTGTATTTTTGTAGAGTTCGTCTGTTGCTATTATCAATAGAATAACTTATAAATAAACATAATTATTTTATAATTTCTGAGAAAAATATATGAATTAATATACAGAATCACTCTATTACAATATAATTAGCTAAAGAATAGATCTGTAGTTAAACTTTGAAAATGATATTTTACATTGAAAATCTTGTATAAAACTAAAAATATATATACATTATCACTAATTACTGTATAATTGAAATAAATTTTGACTAATAATTTTTTCTAGTGTATATTATATTATACCTATTTATACAGCCTAATAAATTCCGAAGACACGTCTTTAATGATAATCTACTATTCCATACTTTCAAGTCAATGATGGCATAAAATGTATCGCCAATTACAACATTTGTTTGAAAATTTTTCGATTACAATGTAACGTAGTTAATCTTTATCTATGAAGATTTGATAAGGTGAAAGTGATAAACTATCAATTTTTTTGTTAAAGTATGAGCTGTCCTCATTGGATACCATATTTGTGGTCTCACCTAATTGCAAAAAAAGTATATTTGCTGAAAAATTAGTATTATAAACTCCACTTTTCAAATGGTTCGAACAAGTGTTGCAATTGTTAACTTCTCACATTTCAAGCAGGAGGTTTCGAGTCGAACCACATTTGCCCCTCCCCTTTCCCATCTCCTCCTTGTATTAGGGAAAAAAAAAAGAAAGAAAGAAAGAAAAAAGAAAAACATTATGAACTCCGGAATTTATGACACCTTGGCACAAATTCATTCTCAAAAATTTGGTGGATACAATTTTTTTTTTCTTTTTTCGATTTGACAACTAGCTAGCGAAATTATCCATAATATACTTTAAGTAAAAATCAATAATAAACAATCCCCATTATCTTTTTCACAAAAATCATAATAGATGAAGGAAATGATATTTCGATAGTTGAATCCTTTCAATGAGATCTGAATACTATTCAACTTGCTGCGAAAAAAACTTTTCGACCCGTAACCAAAATTGATGAAGGTGGATTTAAAGTGGTTTCAATTGTACTGATTTTGATCTCCTGCCAGAGTCTAGCAGTGCTATGCTGCTGGGCTCACACGTGGCAGCATTTACACATGGCGTGCATTATTTGTTGGGCATGTTACCAAAAATAATCTTAAATTGAAAAGGAAAGAAATAGGAATTCTTGAAGGCAAAGGAATCTAAATCATAGAAGGAATTGTCTTATCTTCCAAGTCAACGAAGCCTATAAATAGAAGTGTTTTCCTCTTCTTTTATGCACAAGTAGTACAGGTGGGTTGAGGGAAAAATTGATGAGTCTAGCACCTTGAGAGTTTTCTTGTAACTCTTTATGGTATATTCAAAGGGTAGAAAATTAAGTGCGGTAAAACTCGAGGTGATTTTTCTGGTGTCACTTGAGTTGGTCAGAGAATTTTGTGAAGAAAAATAGTGGCTAAGTGTCTTGCGAATTCTTTAATTCTTTGTGAGTTGGGCAAAGGGTAGAAATTAGTAGAAGTGATAAAGCTTGCTATACTTTTTCTTGTAATATTTGGAGATTGGTTTGGCAAATGGAAATTCTATATGGTTGTAGCAACTTTAATCATATAGTAAAAAATTTTGACAGTCCGTTAAATTTGTCTTCGTCTTTTATTTTTCTTGTCTCAATTAAATTCTTTAAACAAAGATCCTGTTGGCATAATTGGAGAATTTGCCTTAATTCCCAATACTATATATGCGTGCTACATGTGAGTTTAGCGGCATAACACTGTCAGCGTATGACAGAAGAATTAGATTGCCACATGAGAATGTCACATAATAATATTTCCTTTTCATGTCCCCAGAATTGCTCTATATATAATAGACTCTCAGTCGGTAGGGAAAACACAGCAACAATCTTCGAGCATTCAGTACACCATACATACACCAATTCACATTCCCAACACCAAGAGCAGCTCCCCCGACTTCAACTCTCGCTCCAACCCCATCTCTAACTCCAAGTCTAGCCCCAACTCCAACACCAAGTGTAGCTCCTCCCACTTCAACTCCCGCTCCAACCCCTTCTCTCACTCCAAGTCCAGCTTCAACTCCAACACCAAGTGTAGCTCCGCTAACTTCAACTTCTACTCCAACCCCGTCTCTAACTAGCTCCAAGTCCTCCAGCTCCAACTCCAACACCAAGTATAGCTATCCCCGACTTCAACTCCCGCTTCAACCCCGCCTCTCACTCCAAGTCCAGCTCGAACTGCAACCCTAGCTCCAGCCCCTGCTCCTGTTCGAACAACTTTAAGTCCAACTCTTGCTCCAGGTCTAGCTCCAACAATAAGCCCGACTACAACTCCAACACCAAGTGTAGTTCCCCCAACTTCAACTCCAGCTCCAACCTCGCCTCCAACTTTAACTCCAAGCCCTCCCAATCCATCTCCCCTAGCTCCATTGTAACTCCAACTCCAAGTACCTATGCTTTTTTCTTGACCCCATCACCTTTTTAGCTGCTATCATCATCGTCATCACGCTACCGGCCATGCCCGCTTCTATTGACATCTCTACTGTACTACTTGTCATCCTGGTCCCCTCACAAATACTATTAAAAAATCTTTGTCACATTTTGCTGTTGAATAAGCTGGCTAGTTATAAACAATTTATACAATCATTTTCCATCACGAATACTCATTTCCGTTATGCATGCTCAATAAAACTCCAACTGGCTTCAAAGGTTATAAGCCGTTTTCATCATCCGGAGTGCCTTAATTTGTGTACACAGAATAAAAATTTATGAATTGCATATAACTAGATACAGTTCATATCCATATTTGTATGTTTACGCTACCTTTGTAAATTTCTAAGGGTATCATAGAGTTGTCTTTCCCTATGATTAGATGCTTTTCTTTAATTTTTCCTATTGGAATGTAAAGAAAATCTAATCATATGAAGAACAAAGCTTGACGACTAATCTATATAAAATGAAATATCTTACTATTAGAGATATATACAATCAGTCTAATACCTAATCAAAAGACGCAATGTTTAGCTTCTAAACTTCTTTCCAAAAGCACACCGAAAAGAATCCAAAATAATGCCCTACAGAATAATTCTTGCCAATTATAATATATTATCAAATAATACTTAATCAGTTAGCATAAATATATATATATATATATATATATATAAAAGAAGAAAAAATATATTTACATCAATTTATTGGCAAAAAAGCGAGAGGAAAAGAGAGAGAAAAAGAAAAGGGCATGGTGTGTCGGGTATGCATTGTATTAAGTTTGAGAGAAGATTGTACACTATGAGGCAAAAGAGGCCACCGTGCTGACTGGAGATCAAATTGTAATTCTATTGAGAAGAAGATAAAGAATAATGGTTGATGTATTTTTCCATTAACCAATTGTATATCATACATTTATGGATAATTTTCACTTTCTGTCCTAAACTTTCAATTTTGACATAAATTTTTTCATATTCTTTGTTTCTGCGCTATTTTGTCCACAACCATTCAACTTCAACGCAAATTTTCCTCATTTTTAATTTTTGTTACTCTGTTTTGTCCCCAGTCTTTATAAATTATTGAGGCCGGATTGCAAAAAGCTTGCTTTAGCAGTTCAAGGAGTTGGATTTTCTTGTGTTAGAAGGTCTACGAATTAGTTAGCTCACCATCTTGCCTGAACGGCTCGCTCTATGTCAGGCGTTATTCGACATTTCGATTCTCCTCCTCCTTTGATTCATGATGTACTTTATGTTGATACGAGTAATAAATAAAATTTCTCTTTTCAAAAAAAAAAAAAGACCAATCCAACAGTTGAAGCCCCGTAGCAAATTCTAGTTAAACAGTCATAGGCCTCATATCCACTGCATTTACAAGCAGTTAAATCCTTTAGTTTTCTATATAAATGTTGTCTGCTCAAGATCGATCTTGTTTGGGGAAAAAATCTCTCAAAACAACATTTTCTTTATGCCAAATAGTACTTTTTCATTTTCTAACAATATAGTAGTAAAACTCTTACGTTCTACAAACTTGGGTTAAAACTAACAATCTCTACCTTAATTCGAATTCTCCATATCCGATCTAGCAATTTTGTGATCGATTTTCGCACTACAATCTTCATATATCTCGGCATAGACCCCATAATGCATCTTAACTCTTCTTCAAAAGAACTCATATATATATATATATATATATAGAGAGAGAGAGAGAGAGTCTTTTTTTTTTTTTTTTTTTTTTTTTTAAAAAA
>CAVNYN010261499.1:0-22037 GCA_963692815.1 Nyctanthes arbor-tristis
CCCATTTTGCTGCCATGGGGATTCACGCCCCCTTTCTGCCGGAAATGACAGCCAAATTTTTAGCAGCATTTTGCTGCCAGAAATTGTAGCAAAAAGGGGGGTAAATCCCCCCATTTTGCTGCCATTTGCTACCGGAAATGGAGGGGATTCGCCCATTTTGCGGTCATTTCCGGCAGCAAAATGGAGGGGATTTACCCCCCCCCCCCCCATTTCTGCCAAAATTGGTAGCCATCTGGCTGCCATTTCCGGCAGCATTTTGCTGCTGGAAATGGCAGCAAAATGGGGCCCCTATTTTGCTGTCATTTCCGATAGCAAGATGGGGGGATTCACCCCCCTTTTTTGGCAGCCGGAATGGACCATTCCGGCGGCAGGAAAAAAGTTTAAAATTTTTATGGGGGGTATAATCGTCATTTTGATAAAAATTTGGCTGAACAGTATAAATAGGGACGATTTGTGTGCATTTTTGAAAGGTTTGGGCCTGTGGGGTGTCTTAAAAAAGGTTGGGGATGAAACCGATTCTTAACCCAAAGGTTGGGGACGATTTGTGAAATTAACCCTTATTTTATTTGAACCTGAAAATTCCTTGCAAATCAAGGAAATATTGAAGACTCTATGCAGCAGACACATTAAAGTACATTTTTCTTTTTCATTTTTTTTTTCTTTTCACAGTTGAAATTTGATCCATGGAGAGATTCTTGGTTAGTTTTCTTGTTATTACCAGTTTCAGATCAACAACAGCTGACACTGCTGGCGGTATTGGTGATGGAGATGGTGTAAGATGTCGAGCTACGGAACTAGAAGCCCTTCTTGATTTCAAGAATGGCCTGAATGATCCTGAGAATCGACTTGTGTCGTGGCGTGGTCTCTACTGTTGTCTCTGGAGGGGTATTGGCTGCAACAATGCTACTGGTTTAGTTACCAAAATAGACCTTCATAATCCATATCCAGAGTTTACTGCTAGTGCCAGGTATGGATTCTGGAACTTGAGTGGAGAAATTAGGCCCTCATTGATGAATCTGAGTTTATTGCAGCATTTAGACTTGAGTTCTAATACATTTGATGGCGTCCTGATTCCTGGATTTCATCTGAACCTGTCAAAAGCTGGATTCAGTGGCACAATCCCTCCAAGTCTTGGAAACCTCTCTAATTTGCAATATCTTGATGTTTCTACAGAGTTAAGTCTAACTGTTGATAGTTTCCAATGGATAACTGGTCTTGCTTCATTGAAATATCTTGACATGGAATCTGTGGATCTCTCTTCAGTCGAGTTGAATTGGCTGGAAAAGAGATCGGAAGAGCACATTTAACAGATATGCATCTCTCGATGAACGGCTTGTCTGGTTCCCTTTCATCTCTCAGTTCTGTTAATTTCACTTCACTTGCTGTTATAGACCCCAGTTTTAACCGCTTCAATTCAATGTTCCCTGATTGGCTTGTCAATATCAGTAGTCTTGTCTCTATTGATCTGAGTAATTGTATGCTTAGAGGAAGAATCCGACTTGGATTTAGCAATCTTCGAAATCTCAAATACTTGAATCTTGCATTGAATGGTAACCCTTAGTGCCAGTGACCTTTCACTTTTTAAGGGAAACTGGGAAATGATAGAGGTTATTGATTTGGCGTCGAATCGAGTGCATGGGAAACTTCCTGTATCCATTGGGAACATGACAACTCTCACTAATTTTAACCTGTTTGATAATTCTGTTGAAGGTGAGATTCCAAGCACAATTGGCAGGCTCTGCAAGTTGGTAAACTTCGATATGACCGGGAATGAACTGACAGGAAGTTTACCTGAAACACTCAAGGGGACTGAAGGCTGTTCTCCAAATAGTCCTCTTCCCAACTTGGTTTATTTGAAATTGGGCAGCAATAACTTAACTGGTAGATTGCCACAATGGTTGACTAAGCTCAAAAATCTTGAGGAGCTTTCACTAGCTTCCAACTTGATTGAAGGCCCTATTCCAGAATCTTTAGGGGCACTCCAACATTTGACAGATTTAAATCTAGGAAGCAACAAACTGAGTGGGATTCTACCAGAGAGTATAGGGAAACTTTCTAACCTATCTTTTCTTGATGTTTCTCATAATTCTCTAGTAGGCACTTTATCTGAGGCGCATTTCTCCGAGCTAAGAAAACTAAAAAATTTATTTCTATCTTCCAATTCATTCATTATGAATGTCAGTTCTGACTGGATTCCTCCTTTCCAAATCCGTACTCTTGACGTGGGCTCCTGTCGATTGGGACCTGCATTTCCTGCTTGGCTTAAATCTCAGCATGAGCTTAGGTTCCTTGACATCTCCAATTCAAGCATCTCTGGTACCATACCTAACAGTTTGGGGACCTCTCATTTAATCTTTCGCTGCTGAATGTCTCATTCAATCAGTTAGGAGGTCAACTGCCAAACTCATTTCAAGTGACTCCAAACGCAGATGTAGATTTCAGCTCCAACTTTCTCGAAGGGTCCATTCCTCTCCCTGGGGTTCCTATTGAGTTGCTTGATCTGTCAAATGATAGATTCCAAGATTCCATGTCTCAGAACATCAGTGAAATTATGCCAGGGTTGGTCTTTCTCTCTCTTTCCGGTAACCAAATCACAGGAAATATACCGGAGGATATAGGGAAAATGGTCTTGTTGTCTGTCATTGATCTTTCGAGTAATAATTTAACAGGAAACATACCTTCAAGTGTGGGGAACTATTCTTATCTGAAGGTGTTGGACCTGGGAAAGAACAACCTTTCTGGTGCAATTCCAGATTCTTTAGGTCAGTTGAATCAGCTTGAGTCACTACACCTAAATGACAATAAGATCTCAGGTAATCTACCATCTTCTTTGAAAAACTTATCAAGTTTGGAGCCCTAGATCTCGGAAACAATCAGTTACAAGGCAATCTTCCATCATGGATTTCAGAAGGCTTTACGAATCTCAGAATCCTTAATTTGAGATCAAATGCATTTTCTGGGGTAATTCCGTCTGCACTCTCAAACTCATCTTCTCTCCAGGTTCTTGATCTTGCTGAAAACAACTTCATAGGACGAATTCCACCAACGCTGGGAGACCTAAAAGCCATGGCAAAAGAACACACGATAACTGAATATCTCCTGTACGGGAAATACAGAGGTCTATACTATGAAGAAAACTTGGTCGTCAATTTGAACAATCAACTTCGAAAATTTACCAAGACACTCTCCCTTTTGACCTCTATTTATTTGTCTGGAAACAACTTGTCTGGAGAGATTCCGGAGGAACTGACCAAACTTCATGGCCTGATGATTTTAAATTTATCAAGAAATCAACTCAATGGCAGAATCCCAGAAAGCATTTCGAGCTTACGCCAACTGTTATCCCTTGATCTTTCAAGTAACAAGCTCTCTGGTTACATTCCTTCAGGCATAGCTTCACTGACATTTCTGAATCATCTCAATTTGTCTAACAACAATATTTATCCGGCAAGATCCCAGTATCAGGTCAGATGTCAACATTTGGTCCAGATTCTTTGGGGGTAACCCAGGCCTTTGTGGCACTCAGCTTGGACTGAGGTGCCCAGGTGAAGACGCAAACAATGGAAATAACACAAGGGAAGCTGTCGATGACAGCAATGACATGTTCATCGACAGATGGTTTTATCTCAGTATTGGCTTAGGATTTGCCGCTGGCATTCTCATTCCTTATATGGTCCTAGTGGTCAATAAAACATGCAGAGACGTTTATTTTGATTTTGTGGATAAGGTGGCTTGCAAACTGTTTTCTGTGAATGGCAGAAAATTACCTGCCAAAAGATGATGTAGGATGGGATTCTCCTGCATTTAGTTTCATTTTAGCCATTTGTTATCCGTGTGTAAAAGCTTTTGACTAAATGTTGTTGCACAAAATGTAATCTTCTCTTAAGTATTATTAAGTTAGACATCAGCACACTAGCAATGAAAAATTTATATGCTGATTTCAAGTAGCTATTGATGTATTGTCTCTTTTCTTGTTTCTTCTGATATTTTTACCATCATCTATTGTGGATTAGATATATCGTTTTTCTTCTGATATCTTAACTATCATAAATTGCCCATATAGACTCATCAAAATCATTCTCATTGTTATTGTAATGGAAGGTTCTAAACCCAACACGTCCAACACACCAGAAAGGATGTATTGTCTCTTTTGTTGTTTCTTCTGATATCTTTACCATCATCCGTTGGGATTAGATAATATTGTTTTGGTTCTTCTGATATCTGAACTATTATAAAATGCCCTCATAGATTCATCAAAATCATTGTCATTGTTATTGTAATGGAAGGTTCTAAATCCAACACGACCAACACACCAGAAAGCGATATAATAATTTTCATTATTCTCAAAACTTTTAAGTATCAACCGTTGATGATGTACCAAATGTGCGCACCTTTTAAGGTTGTTATCCGAACCACCACCCGTACACAAGGCTAGTAATTTAACTCGTTTCTGGCTACTCATCAGACCCAAAAGGTGTTAAATGCCAAGTCCTTCATTCACCATCTTTCCTCGAGAAGGGTAATCTTTACTGGTTTCATTACCAAAATTAAGTGTGGAAAATCAGAAGTAATGCGCAATTCTTCAAATCTTACAAAAAGAACTTTTGCTGAATTAGCAGATCCAGCAAGTCAGACGATCATGTACTGAGAATTTCTCAAAAAGACAAAACTGAGAGCAAATTACAAGAAGCAATTGTTGCTTATACAAAATTCAAAACTGTGAGTTACTAAGAAAAGTAACCATACATCTTGTACTCTGAAACAACTTATCTACTTTTTGCCATACCGCCGTTTGAAGTTCCAGAAGCCTCCGTGCTCTCTCCTGTAGCTTTGACTGGCACCTAATGGTTTCACCATGAATCTGTTCGGAGGAAACAAATCAAACGGAACTTATGAGTAACAGTCAAATAAATAAATAACAGAAAGAATAACAATTAGAAAGGCTGTAACTCCTTAGAAGACTAACATGGCCAATCTTGCAAATTACCTTGTCAAATGGAGTCCAATACTCTAAACCAAACAAGTTCAACATGTTCTGGATTGAATTTTTCTTTGTCCTTACAACTTAGCATATGTTATTATAATGAAATCTGAGAAGCTTCTTTGTGCAAACAACAAAATCTAAAGTAAAGAAAATGGTAAATTTATACCTTCAAAAATAATCTGATTACAGCTTGGATAAACTCAAAATTGTTTCTGCAAGATATCTCATGAATAAAATAATCTAGAAGCAGCTCGATGAAGTACAGTTCTGGTCTCTTATCAAGTTCTTGCTCGTCATGATCATCAATAATCTGAAGCATTCTTAGTTCCATATCCAAAGCAGAAGAAGATAAACCTTTGATATATTCAGTAAATGCCTCAACTGCAGATAACAATGAAAAAGCAAATATAACATTACATTTATTTCATAATATGTATTAGAATGTAACTCAACTAGGATAGTCGAATTAAAAATTAATGAGACAACTTACAATTATTTTCCTGCGAAGATTGGAGGAAATGCAAGAACTCAGACACTGTAACATCAGTTATCTTCCTTTTCTTTTCTGATTCACCAGTTTTTGTTCCCGTCTCTTCATCTGTAGATTGTTTAGGATTAAATATTATCTCTCCAGAGAGAGAAGGAACAGAGGGCAGAAAAAAGGGCGCTTTCTCAGGTTTCTTTGGAGGTTCAATTGGTTTGTTTCGGGCCTTTATGATATCCAGATTGATCAAGCTGTGCCATTGACTCCTGGGTAAGAGTGAAAGTGTGACTAGATTGGGAATTTGTCGATCTAATATTGAGTGAGAAGCATCTTGGACTTCGGGAGGATTTACATCTACCTTTTCAAAGTCATTGTTCATAGAATCTTCTGCAGAAGAAACAGATGGTAACTTAACATTCACAATTTCATTCCCACTGCCATGGGAGACATTACTTAAAGCACTGGAAAACATTGCCTGATTAACCCACAGGTAAACCCCATTTTGATCCACGTGAGTAGTTGCTAAAACATCCATATTTGGTGACAAAGATAATGCAGTTATAGCCACGTCAACTGATATAGCGTCTATTTGTTTAGCTAGAATTACATCCCAAATCCTAAAAGTCCCATCCATGCTAGATGTTAAAAGCCATTTGCCATCCTCACTAAAGCACACATCTGTTATACGATCCGTATGACCTTCAAATTTCCGAACCATCCTCAATGCAACAACATCAAACAAGCGGATAACTAAGTCATCTGCCACAGTAGCCAAAAGGCCATTAGAGCGATGGTATATCATTTTAACCAGGGAACAACCTATTTCCCACCTGGATTTCATTTCGCGAGACTTGAAATCCCAGACTTTCACATCCCCATGGTATCCAGCACTTATCATAATGGTATTCGTTGAATCACAGGCAATACCAATCACTTCTCCACCATGAGAACGGGGCTTTCCCTCTAACATATCAATGTAACTGCCTCGACTGATTCCTGACTGAAGATTAAATCGCTCAATCCAACCACTTGCTGTCCCTAAAACTGCAAAATTTCCACAAACACTGATGGCGCAGGACTTAACTGGAGTTGGATTCTCCGCACAAGGCTTTAGGATATGCTCACCAATAACAAAATTTTGAAGCCTCCACACATAAGCTTGAGAAGTATCCATATGACATGTAACTACATTGCACCAATCACGTTCCCGGATCTCAGCAACATCAAACGCAATGACAGGCTTCAGCTTTATTTCTGTTTCCTTCAGGTTGAGTTTTTTTGCTCTTTTAGATACATGGCGTTGAGATAGCTCTCTACTTTGCTGATCCTGAACAACAGAGAAAAGACGGAAGGCACGGTCTTGGCCAGCAGATAGAATGTGCCGTCCATTGGCATAGAATTTGATGCAGAGAGGAGGAGCACTGTGCCCACTTCTAAAACGCAACAAGCGAGGATCTCCATCACTTGTATCGAAGATCCACATTTTGATAGAGTTGTCCATTGATGAACTCATCAGAACAGGTTCATTAGCAAAGAAGTGAAGTGATACTACTGAGCAGTCATGCGCATCTTTAATGACAGACTCAAGCCTTCTCTTCTCAAGGTTCCATATGCTTATTACACCAGACGAACCCCCAGATGCTAAAAGGGGCTGCCCGTCAGTGCTGAAAGATAAAGGGTCACAGAACCTCTAGTAGAATGAGTGAACGTCACAATCTCTTCATCGAAGCGAATGTTGTGAACATGAATCTTTCCATCAGAACAGCCAACGGCAACAACATCTAGTGCTGGTGATGAAACACAGCAGCATACAGCTGACTCCCATCCTTTGAACTCATAAAGTTTTTTCTTTGTGCTAATATTCCAAAGTTGGAAAGAACCTTCGTGAGTTCCGACTATCACCTATTTGTGAACAACAATAGCAATTAGCAAGGAGATATTTGTAATTAGATTATATCAATAGAGGATATAAATGAAACCTTGTTTAAATAAGTATCTGGATGCATTATGCGGCTTGGGCAGGCGTTTTCTAGCAAAATATGCCCAACTGGAGCAACATCCCTGTCCATTCCTTTAAATGCCCAAATAAAGATATTGCCTTCGACATCAACACTCAAAACGATCTCGCCAAAAACAAGGAGGTGATTAACTTTGGCATTATGACCGCTCCAAGTTGCCACCTGTTCAAGTCTTGAGTGTTATTATTATTTTCTAATGATAGAAAACAGTGATAAGTAATTTCTAAATCAATACAAGATTTCATTAATCAAAACAAGTTGGTCGAGATAAATTGAAATCTTTGTAGGTTCTTCGTGTATATATATTATTTCTGCCAAGACAAATTGTACCTTATGCCCAAGTCCTTAGCTTGAAATAGTTCAAACATAAAAATAATAAAGATAAAGCTACACAAAGCTAATATGATATTTATACAGGGTGAAAAAATAACTTATCAGTTCTTTCTCAATATATACTTCCCTTTATTTTGGATATTAAGTTGATCAAAATGGAGAGCTAAAATCACTACAATAAATAGCGTGTTCAGATGAGTGTCTGCTGCGAGTACTTTTTCAGGAACAGACCTTATGAGCACGCTTAAATACAGCAATTTTGTGGCCATATGCCACAAATGTATAATTCCGATAAGAGGCAAGAGCTCGTATCTTCTTTGGCAGTTGAGAACCTGCATCCAATGTTACAGCATCAAAATTTTGCAAAAGCCACCAGAAAATGATTTTTTTTCTTTTTTTTTGTGGCTCACAAGACAATAAATTTTCTAACATCATTTAAAAAATTGAAAAAAAAATGCAGCGGGAACTTACCAACAAGAACTAAATTGAGCTTGGCACACTGGCAAAAATGCAATTTTTTTAAAATGTCAGACAAGTTAGATTCAACACATCATAAGAAAAATGGTAGAACTGTACAAAAACAAAAATTTACAAGAAGAAGAAGAAACGGTACGTTGTAAATTTGGAATGCTTTGCCGACGCTGACGGTGACAAAGGTTTCGGTCCCAAGACGTTGCACAGAGAAAGGCACGTTAGTTGTTATGTATCCAATTGCTCGGAACGGTTCGAATATTCCCATTCTGGATTCGCCCACTGCTCTATCCTCCCACTGAAAATACGCTCACGCACACAAGTGGTATCCGGGTGAATGTCTGGGAACTAAGCAAGCCAATAATGGAAGCAGGGGAAGCAACTACGGGAGAAGAAGGCGGAAGTGGGCAGTTGGGGACAGCGGGGCGGCGACGGAAGTTGGGAACCGGAGTAGGGTACGCCTTCTTCACTATTAACTTGCAAGGGTTTAGGGTTTTTTTGGGCATCGATAGAAGTTAAGCGCCCGTTTGTTTCTCATTATAAGTCTGATGAATTATAATAATCACAAAACCTTTCCTTTTCTTTACTTCTTTTTCCTTTTCCCCTCAATTGAAATTATTATTTTTCATTTCATTTTTTTGACTAATTTCTATATATATATATATATATATATTAATTAAATGAAAAGAGTTGTGGTACCTTTGTATCCAGTTTTTCTTTTAAAAAATCTGTTAATATAGTCTTTTTAGACATTTTATTTCATATTACGGTAACTTGGATGATATTCTAAATTTTTCAATTTTTTAATTTTATTCGCTTTGGTCTTATCAATTCACCATTTTGAAATAAGATTCACTATCAAACCCTTGAATACAGAAGAGAAAATTTAGGAATAATCCGTTCGAAATCACGGAGGAGAATATCTTGATGGTTGGATTTTTATGGGAATGAACGGAAAATTTTAAAAAATGATATAAGATAACTTAAAGACATGATCATGAAGATAATAAAAAATTGTGAAGATAAAATAACTTGAAAATTTTGAAGATAACTCAAGTGGAAAATTTTGTTTAAAAAGGGGATATAAAAAGTTTTTACCACACTAATTATAGCATTTGGAAACAAAAAAACCAAATTATCCCTACATCTAAGAAAAGTGGGCGGAAAATTGCAGTAAAATTGTATCGCATGTTCCTTTTATTTAACTAATATATATATATATACACACACATACATATATTATGAAATTCAAATATATGACAAAACTAAATCATGAAAAACTTCTTTATTTCAAATATGACAAGCGATTGATTGACGGTCGTTTCTATCACATTTGGTAAATTCTATCTTGCGAAAAATGTGTTGCAAGTTGCAACCCATTCTATGATAATAATAAAAGTTGATTTCTTGAAAAAAATGTATTTACTTAAACAAGGGTTAATTGCACAAATAGTTTCCAATCTTTACATTGTCTATCAGTTGGGTCCTCAATCTTTTTTTATGTCATAAGTCCCCATACTTTCATAAATTCACTTATAAAATCTTTTTATAACATTTTTGTCATTACTTTTTAAATTAAAAAAAATCTAAAAAATAGTAAACATAATAATAAAATAAAAAGAAAATCTAGCTAACTAGATATTCTACTTCTATCCCTATCATAATCGAAGATAACAAATATCTGTATATTTTTCTTTTTAGGGAAAACTATTATTTTTCTTATTATTTCTGACAGTAGTGGGAGGAATGAATAGCAAAATTATGAGTATCTTCTTTTTGCTATTAGAAATAACTATAAAAATTTGTTATTTACGTTGAATTGGACTGTTGTTAACTAGATAGGTGTTATGGAAAGAAATTATTTTTTCTTTTTATATCATTTTTTATTTTTTATTGTTCTTTTTAAAATAAAAATAAAAAGAAAATAGTTTCTTTACACCATACTGTTAGAAATGACAAATTCCGGTAGTAATTTCTATTAGCAAAAAAAAAAAGACCTACAATTTTGTTACATGTTCCTTATACTACTATTAGAAATAATAGGAAAAAATAATGGTTTTCCAAAAAAAAAGGAAAATAGTGCAAGTATTTATCATTTTCGATCATGTTAAGATAAAGTAGAATGTATAGTTAGCTAGGTAGGTAGGGGAGTTTTTATTTTTGTTATTATTTTTAGTATTTTAAATTTTTTTGTTTTTATTTAAAAAATAAGGGTAAAAATCACTATCACTACTATATAAATATAAAAGGTGGAATCTATGTGAAACATTCCGATTCTACCTTTGCCCTTATTCTTTTTCTTTAATTCTTATATATTATCTATTACCTTTATTTCACCGCATTTATTCACTGCATTACCACATAAATAGTTTATTATATTTTATCCCTAAACTTTATCATACATTTTAATATAGCATCTAAAGTCATTTGATCCAATTAAATTATATCGCGTAATACCAATATAAGTGAATTGAATTAGAGATCCATCTAGCACTTATAATATACATGAATGTTATAAAATTAATCATTACAACTTAAAAAATATATATATAATCAATATATGAATATTTGATTTCATTTAATTCCATTATCAAACAAATGAATGTTATAAAATAATTATTATATTTAATTTAATTTAATAATATTAAAAGTTTATAACTTACATACGGTTGTACTGCAAATAATTATTTTAATGTGATATAAATGCTCACCATATAAACATTCATATTTCATCTCTTCATGCATACTTCACCCACTATAAATTGATAACCGAAATCTAAATTAATTCAAGAATATTGAAATATAAATCTAACTTATATTTTTCTTTTAATTAATTCAATATTAGTTTTAACTCGTTTTCTAGCTAAATAGCTTTGTCCGCATCAACTAAAAAAGAAGAACATTGTATGCTAATAAAGGAATTGAGTGCGTTTGATCAAGAATGAAGTATCAAATTAACTTTTTATCATTTGTAAATGTTCCATTAAAAACTACACGAATGCAGAAAGTCCCATCCAAAATAAAAAATTAAATTTAATGGATGAAGATGTAATACTTTTATTTTAATACTTTATATTTTTAGTTTATATTTGAATCACTATATTATTATTATCTTAGCAATTATTTTATATACTAACTCATTTCTTTTTATGTCTTCGTAGGCTTACATAATCCAAGCCACATTATTTGGTGCTACAATCTAAATGATTAGTGATGTAATACTATTCGTAAAGGGAATACATATAAAATTCAAAATGGTAACATTAGACAAATATTTGTTTTGCTTTTAAGCGGAATTTCAATGCGACAAAAGTGTTTGTCAAATGAGACGATAAAAGTAAAAAAAGTATAACATTGACAAAAATTATTATATATAGAGAAGTGCTTTTACAATAAAATATTCTAATGAAAATTACATATTTAAAATATATTCATTAGAACATACAACGTGCAAGGCACGTTTCAACAACTAGTATCATAAAAATACCTTATGAGTGAGTTTATGAAAGATTAGGGACGACATTGAAAAAAGGGTTAGGAATCTAAATAATAGAAAATGTAAAGATTAGGACCATTTGTAAAACTAACCTTTTAACTAATTATGTAACATCGTTTTCACGGTAGCCGTGGCCTTTGTTGTAACATTGCATTTAAAAGAAAGAAAAGGCAAATAAATAAATAAGGGAAAATCTGAAATCAATACAATAGCGGGATAAGGAGAAAAACTACTCAGTATAGGGTTGAAAAGAGCCGGAGAAAAAAACAAAAAATAAAAAACAAATTTGGGATAAATAAATGAGGACACACTGTAAAATGCCGGAATCGAATGACGTTGTAAATAAGTGGAATCGCCATTTCAACTACCTATTACCACAATATTTGGTGATCACTGTAGCAATATCCAACATGCACTATGTCATTGGTTCACATTTGGAGGAGAAACTCATTATCAAAATGGAGTAAAGGGGTTGGAGGTGAGAATATTCCACGGTGTCCAATAAAAAAACTGGTTGGAGGGGTCTCCATGCCATGATGATTTTGTTGCTCATTTATACACCATGTATGTAAAATACAAATATCTCATTTTTTTACAATAACACCTAACGATGGATGAATTTCATATGTCAATTTAATAAGTTGTGTTATTTGAACAAAACAACACATAAAAAGTTCTAACAAAAGATAAACGTGATATAATTAGATATAATTTTTATTTGGATACATTGTGTTTTTTTGTTATGAAGATGCTCGATGTATATGACGACTTCTCCTCTACTTGTTTCATGAATCCACATGTGATGTTATGTTCTCATGAATACAATTAGTGGAGAAGAAAGTGTCACATACACCGTGTGTCTTTAAAATGGAGAAAATTTCTTCAGAAGATAATCCTATTTTTTTTGTATCAATCAATTTAAATCCTGTAATTACACACGCATCACCATATTTGTACACTTTTTTCTATCAAGGAGCTCGTGTGCATTTGTCATAGCGTTTCTACATTTTGCTTTTTATATTATGTGGAAACTAGAAAATAAATAATAAATAAATAAATAAAGAGAAAACTATAAGATTTGACAACATTTGTATTGTCATGCGTAAAAATAGATCACTTTATAAAGTTGTTCAAAAATAGTCATTTTTTATTTTTTGGGGAAAAAATGCCCTATGACACAATTGTCTAATTAAAGCGTCTAAATATTGAGATCTACAGTTGACAATTATGGTAGATAACTATTGAAATATATGAGTTTACTATATAGGAAGCGTACACTTTGGTAAATATTATTGTCCAGAATCATCAAGATCAACTATTGAGTTATACAAAAGAATTAGATGAAATGTTAAATTTATACGTAGCAAAATATAACTGTTGAGAATAAAATACACATAAATATAGACATATAAACTTAGGAATGCATAACGAGCCGGCTAGCTAGAGCGGCCCGTGGCCCTGCCGGTAATAAGCCAGAGCCGAACTAGCTCGTGGCTTGTTTAAAATGAGCCCGAGCCCGAGTTGAGCCCCAAATTTAGATGCAAGTTAGAGCCGGGCTAGCACGTTTGGCTCGCTGGGCTAGAACTGATCTGCCCGTTAAGACCCTTGTCAAACTTAGGGAGGAAAAAGATTTAAACTAAGGTAGGCAAAAAAAAAAAAAGTCGAGCCGGCCTAGCTCGACTCGGAAAAGGCCCGAGCTAAAGCTTGGTTTAAGTCTCAATTTCCAAAGCGAGCTGAGCCGGTTTTGGATCGGGCTTTTTAGTCTCGGGACCAAAAAAGCCCGAGCCAAAATTGAGCCCAAATCTAGGTGAGTTTGACATGGCTGATAAACTGTATGGACATAGGCATATATGGTATTTTACTCAAAATTTTGTCATTTTTGCACGTATTATTATTAATAAAATTAAAATGTGTTATTTAAACTTGCACTTTGCCATGTACATTTCCTCGTAAAATACGAGTACTTTTAAGGAACTCAGCCTTGGGTTCCTTATAGAACTCATGAGCCAATGATGTGTTTGCACCTAACTTAGATATAAACATCTCATTGACCCCTGAGCTCCATAAGGAACCCGTGGTTGGATTCCTTAGAAAATTTCCGTAAAATACTAGTCTATAAACATTTTTAATTTTAAGTGTAACAAATCGGCTTCGGAGTCGACCTCTGGATCATAGTCCATAGTCGTGGAGCATTTCTAATGGGAGTTCCATTCAGACACTATACATCGGGTACGTTATGACACTATATAGGCTATGTGGCGTGCATTGGGGCACGTCATATGCACCTCACATGGGCCATATGGCGTCATAGTGTGCCCTGTATATAGTGTTAGATTACAATTATCTTTAATGGAGGATCATAGTGATGAGGGTGTTTCGAGGAGAGAGATAGAACAAATATGATTATTTTAATTAAAGGTGGATAAAAGGCGGTGTAGGGAAAAAGGGATGGAAAAGTGAAAAATAGGAAAGAGATAGATAGAAATTCAAAAATAGTAATAAAATAGTAGTAGAAAAGGTGGATATGAAGTTGTGATTTTAGACCTTACACGTGACACGAGAAAAGACAAATGAGGAAAAATGAGTGTGAATGAACGAAAAATGATTAAAAGAAAAAAGAAAATTAAAAAAAAAAAATTAGAAAACAAGTGGGACCGCCTAATTGCTTTGATTCAATCTCTCTCCTCAGTACGCCCTCCTCACCATGACCCTCCAATGGATACCCTGTGAACTTTTGGCGCGAATTCGACCTTCTCTATTGAAGAACCCTAGTTCTCAGTTCAAGTTAACTAACAATTAATTCTGATTCTTTCTTACTTTGAAACCAATTGCTTTCGGGTCGCAGATTTCTCACAATTCTTTGTTGCAATGCCTGACGAGCCAAGGCGGAAAAGGCCCAAAATCTCCAGGTTCCCCGTGCCTTTTGTTTTATCAAGTTTATTTTATTTACTCAGTGTTAAAGCCTCCCCCCGGGTCGGAGTATCAATGTGTTTGTTAGGGTTTAATGTTCACTGCACGGACTCAAAGGTACAACCTTTGATGAATGTTGTACTATTTTTAATAGTTGTACCTTCAAAATAGCGGGATTATTTTGGGTTGGTCCTTAGTTGATGTGAATGAAGGTGTTAAAAGAGGGGGAAAAACCTCCTCCCCCACCTAAAAAGGAAAAAAATGAAAACTTGTGAAGAGATAGAATGGCACTTGTAAGAACCGAAAAGCTGGTAGCATAAAATGCAAGACAAACAGGTGAACACCTTAGTCGCTTGGAGGCTTAGTCTTTAGGTCTAAGCCTTACAAATATAAGGAGTAAAGTTTGAGGGATTTCGTGAAATTCTCAAATGAAGTAGGATTCGAAGCGTTAAAATGTTTTCCAGACAAAGTCCAAGCTTCTAATTTGTCCCTGTACCTTTTGCGGCATCTAGTAAGCAAAATGTTGTACATTTAACTTTGTAGATCAGGTTTCTTCAAGTCTGTGCCCCTAAGAAAACTATGGATATCACAGATGTTGATAATTTTACAGTCACTACATTTTCAACTTGCTGACTTGACTGGAGTGCTATCATTTGGTTGTCATATATTTAAATGATTTATTTATACGGTGTCATAAATATAAGGATCTTTGATTCTTATTATTTTTGTCTATTATAATGGGCAAATTATAATAATGAGGTAAAATGAATGGTGGTGATTTAGTGGATTCCATGAAATGTGTAGTTGTAGATGAGTAGTTATTTCAAATGATTGGTGGAATTATAATGGGAAAGATAATGGGAAACAAACATCCAAGTTACAGAAAATGAGTGCCTGTTTTTTGGCTTATGGTTTTGGTGGACATCTTTTAACTAGTACCAAACTTTTTGGGTAAAAAAAAAAAAAATTACTCACATATTTTTCTTATTTGTCTATTGAAAAATCACCAACATGCTAATACTCACATATATTTTTCCTTTTTTTTTTCTCCTATAGAAAAATCATCAACATGCTAGTAAATTAGTTTGTTTTGATGAATTAGTTTATCATTTTTAAGGTTAGCTGCATGCATCTTAGATTATTATATTAAGATTTGCCATGTTTCTGTTGGACTCAAAGTTCAGGGAGTTTGTTACGCTGGCATGCATTCACGCGCACACACATAATCTATATAATTTTTCAAAAGAGGGAAAGCTTTTAGTTTCATAATTATTCTCTCATTAGTAATTCATAGATGGGAAATTTAGTTTTAGTGCTACAAATACATGATAATAGATGAGAACAATTTAAAACTGAAATGGAATTTCTGATCTACATATGTAGTTGTTTCTCATTCAATATATATATATATATATATCTCTAATGTGCCATTGAAACTTTGTAGTAGTTGATGCGTTGAACGAACTGCTGGATCTGACAAAATATTTTGTTGAAATTTATCTGATTTATATATTTAATGGGAAAAAGACACTGTTTAAGATTGTAATTTTTTATTTATTATTGTTTTCTTTCTTTTTCTTTTTTTTTTTTTTTTACAGGGGGGATGATGATTACATGCTGGGAAACATAACTGAGATTGAGCTTTGTAATTTCATGACATTCAATAAGCTGACCTGCAAGCCCGGTTCCCGTTTAAATCTTGTAATTGGACCAAATGGATCTGGCAAGAGTTCACTTGTATGTGCCATTGCATTAGGACTTGGAGGTGAACCACAGGTTAGAAGGACAAGTACTATAGTTGTTTACAGTTTTTTCATTTTTGGGTATTTGAAGTAAAATTGTTGTGATTACTTTGCATCTGCAGCTTCTTGGGAGGGCTTCTAGTATTGGAGCTTATGTGAAACGTGGGGAAGAATCTGGATACATAAAGATTTCCTTAAGAGGAGAAAATAAGGAAGAAAAGATCACCATCACAAGAAAAATAGATACGCGTAATAAGTCTGAATGGCTATTTAACGGTAAAGTGTTTTCTTTCAGTGACAGACAGAAAACAGTGCTTGTATCTCTCCTCATTGCATGATATCTGATATCACACAGATCCTAGCTCTTTATTCTGGGTGTTAGAAGAAACTCTTTAGATTTTCTCTTCGTGCTTGTTCTCTATAGATTTTTTCCTACAAAAAATTAGTCAACAAGTCAAACTTTAATATCAACCACATATTCTCTCCTTTTCACATTTCCCTATAATTTCTTTCCACTCCACCACAAATTCTCCCAAATAATAACCTTTTCAAACTCACTTTTGATTTCATCTACAGAGAACAAGCCCTTCATTTTTGGGTAAAACTAGAATGTGAATATACATGCAAGGTAGCCATATGAGTACTCTTAGTTAGTTTTCATTCTATGGAGAGCTGCATCTTCCATCTATTGCATTTATCCAGGAAATTAACTTAGAGCTTGTTCTTGTAGCTCCTTTAAATATTGATGTTTTGGGAAAATGTGGGTTGGAAAATTAGAGAGTAATTATAGGAAAACATGGGAAGTAATTTTTCATAGGGAATATTTGGTTGGTATTGAATGTGACCAGCTTTTTATTTGATATAAGAAGCTAAGAAGAACAAACTCTTTATACTACTTCTGTCCCACAAAGATGGTCCAATTTTCTTTTTTCATCCGTCCTAAAATATAGTCAACTTTCCTTTTAAAAATGTAGTTGGAATATTAATTTTCTTTTATACCCTTATTTATGTTGTAGTCAACAAATAAGTATTATTTAAAGTGAATTATTGAATTAATGAGAGGGTATGTCTGGGTAATGATATTAAATTTACTTTTCCAACCAATTGCACTTCTGTTAATATTTGTGAACATTGGAATTGGACTATTTTTGTGGGACAGAGGTAGTACCTTGGAGTTTGGATATTGAACAAGTTTTATGAAGCAGAGTTAAGTATGTAATCTTTAATTAATTCTATGTTCTAAATAATTGACTCTTTTACTTCCTGGTAATTTCTTAATTTGGGAACTAATTAACAAGGATTGCTTCTCGAAGAGAATAGATGACTTTATAACATTACGTTAAAACTGTAGAAACTTTAATTAGCTTAATACCTTTCAACATCATTGCTAGAACTTTCATATTCAGCTACCTTGTAATGAATGGGAGGTGATTGTTGATTTCCATAGTTACTAAATCTGAATCCGTGGCGACAGTGAGTTCAGTTGGTTACTGGTGGTCAGACTCGGTTGATGTTGATGTGAAAATATAGAAATTATTAAGTAAACTATCTAACTCACTTGTACGGGCTTTCTTTTTGGAAATAAAAAGAGAAATTTTAAGCGGTATATTATTCACCACAAAGATAATAAGTACACTATATTAAGATCACAGAAGTAAATTTCTTTGTCGATTTAATAGAAGTACTACTTTTTAAAATTTGGCTAAATGATAATTTTGTTACATGACAATCAATATGTAAAATATAGTTGGATGAAAACCAACACTTCGGCACAGTCAACCATGGTTTGGTTGCCAAACAGTCCAAGCACACTAAACATGTCTGGAAGAGTGTCCGGTTCACCAAGTTTATCGTTGAACCAGCCAGTCCCGTGTAGGCTTTCTAAATGTGATGCTTATGTCTCTTTTGTTGGTTGCATGAATGTCGAAATATACTCTTTCGGTGTACTTCACTGAAAGATGGTTGTTCATTTATGTTATTTACATAGTGTCAAATCACAAATGTTTAGTTGTTTACCTTGTAGTCATATCCATGTTCTCAGTGCTTCTGGCTTGTAAATAGCTCTCCTAGAAGAAAATGAATTATCCATGTATCTAAATTGGAGTTGTTTTTATGAATTTCCTCAGGCAAAGTGGTTGCGAAGAAGGAGATAAATGAAGTGATAAAAAGATTCAACATCCAAGTCAATAATTTAACTCAAGTGAGTATTCGCTACGCCTTTATACACTCCAAATGGATTTATTTAGAGCTATGTATCTACTGCTGACTCTATAAATATTTGGGCTCTTACTTTTTTTCAGCCATGAATGCAAATTCTCATTTTTCTTTTAATTTCCACTAGAATGGACAAAACTTTGCCCTGTCCTTTATGTTGCAACTTTTCTTATTTTGGGACGCCTCTTGAAAGGAGATCTCTGATAAAGGGTTCAGTTTAATTTTCATAGAGTGTATAGTTAATATGGTAAGAATAACAACTAAAATGTCATTTAACTTTTCACTGAAAGGCTCGCAGTACATGCATAGCAGATAAAGTGGTGTCCTGCCTGTCTCTTATAAATTTGCTAAAAATAAGCTTTTCCATTAAGATAGAACCAGTTTTCAGCTTCAAACAATCATTGATGAATATCTTTTGTTAGCTTATGTCAGTGATATATTCTTCAATTATGTAAAAACTAAAAAGACGGAACAGCATGCACCTGTCATGTGCTGCATGGACCAGAAGGCAGTCCATTTGATGGAAGATTTTGTGAAAATGATGATGAGAAAAGATAGATATAAGAAAAGGCAATTTGACAAATAGAGTAAATGAACCTCACGACAGAGAGGAGACTGCTCTGGGACATCAGAAAATGCACAGCCACCATATCCTCTCATCACTTGAGAGGAGTTGCAAAATACTTGTGAAGTTGAACCTTCTCTAGGAGTTAGAGTACCAATTACCTATTATTTCTCTGTTGTTTTCTCCACCTATGGTAATTTCATCTATTGTACCCCCCTGTTTTTGGTAAAAGATTAAGCTTGCACAACTTTTAGAATGCTAAAGTTTCTCAGGAGATCAACGGATTTTTTACTCCGCATGAATGCCCTGGTCAGTGGGAAGTCTGTGTAAAAGTATGAGGCATTGTCAACCATTGCCTATATCACCACTCTTTGGGATTTCAAGAAGAAAAATGTTGCAGTGGAAGTAGAATATTTAGTGACGTTTCCAGATGCTAATGGCATAGCACTGCCTGAGTTTCCAACCCCTATGAATGGTTGCAAAATATAAGACATACTTTTTGCAAATTTGAAATCTTAGTACATGGGCAGCTCCAGATAATTTAAACAGGTGTTACTTTATGAAAGGAGGGTTTGTTGTATATGCACCCTATAACATTGGAAATTTTTTTATGGAAATTTGCATTCACTACTTTAGTTACGTGTGATGTTCATGTCTTCCAGGCTTTGCTTAACCATCTGCATATCTGCTCTTCTCTCTACCGAATTAGCATTCTTGAAACACCTAATAGACTTAGATTTTATAGCTCTTATTATTACTTTGTGCTGTGCAGTAGAGATGCCTTTCTTGGCTGGACTTGGTCCCTTGTCACCAATAAACATTTACTTGAATCACTAGCAAGTTTGAGGAACTCGAATTCTTAAAGAGTTTTCTCTCGTTCCTATGGTTCAAGGGTGTATTGTTTCTGTCCATTTAGAGAATATTTTGGTGCATTATTCTGTCATAGAAAAACATTTATGCTTCTGATGTTGCAAAGAAGGCAAGGGAGTTTTTTAGACTGTAAGAATACGATAATGAGAATGCATGTTAGTGAGAGCTCTAGTAGGTGTATCTGATAGTCTTACTACTCCATGGAAAGATTTAAATACGAGGTGGTTTATCTCAGTGGTATGTAGGATTTTACTTAAAGCTAAATGTATAATTTTAGGAGAATGGTTTCTTGTGTACAATACTCTTCAGTACCCCTCATGTCTGTAACTTGAATGTGCTAAGCATAAGCATCAGACTGAAAGGTGAGGAGTTTCCTTGGGTGACCCATTTTCACCTCCTGCATTGATCTCATTTTGTAATTTAAATTATGGTTGTAGATTACCTTTTTATGGATTTCCTTTTCCATTTTCACTTTTTAAATTTATATCATCAATTTGTCTCGGTTTGGATATTAGTTTCTTCCACAAGACCGGGTTTGTGAGTTTGCAAAGTTAACTCCAGTGCAACTCCTTGAAGAGACTGAGAAAGCTGTAGGTGATCCTCAATTACCTGTTCAGCATCATGATCTTATTGTGAAGAGTCAGGAATTGAAGAGGTTTGAACGAGTAAGTTACTGGTTCATGTGGTTTTCAGGTCTAATGAGCTTTGAATAGAAACCTCACTATGCTGGTTCTGCTTATTTGTCATAGGCTGTTGAGAGTAATAAAGCATCTCTGGATCAACTAAAAGCTGTTAATGCTGAATTAGAAAGAGATGTTGAACGTGTTCGTCAAAGGGAAGAACTCCTAGAAAAGGTTTTCAATTGGCATTTGTTCCTTTTTTGCTTTTATTATTGAGATGAGAGGAACAATCAATTCCACTATCGTGGTTCCAGGCTGAGACTATGAAGAAAAAACTACCATGGCTAAAGTATGACATCAAAAAGGCAGAGTACATGGAAGCTAAAGAGCAGGAAAAGGAAGCAAAGCTGAAGCTGGATGAAGCAGCTAAGGCTCTAAACAAACTTAGAGAGCCTATTGAGTATGTATATCTATTTTAGCTGATACATTTTTTTACCTTGAGAAAACATTTCATTAGGCCGAGACAAGTCACAAATAAAGAGAAAGTTGGGAGAGCTAGACAATTGCCGTGCACTATGTAAATTTGGCTTTAATCACCACATGAAGCCATTTATATCTTGTAGTTCATCAATTTTCAGGGTTTTAGATGCCACTATTATATTGCTAAGGAGCTCTTAGCTTCAGATACTTGACGAAATAACTTGTTTTCAGGATACAAAAACGAGTTAAAACAACACAAGAAGCTAAATGTAAAAAGATAAATGCTTTAATTGATGGCAATACGAAGAAACGAATGCAGCTTTTGGAGGATGAGAACCGTTTGGTAAGCTGTGATTCTCCTTGTCTTATCCACCTGTATTCTTTGTTTTTGTTGTTTCAATATTTACTTTACTGCGTCATTTTTGCTTTGTCTTGATAGGGAGTTCTAATGCAAGGGAAATATAAAGAAATGGATGAATTGAGGCGCCAGGAAGAATCTCGTCAACAAAGAATATCCAGGGCTAAAGAAGATCTTGCAGCTGCAGAGGAAGAGCTAGCTGAACTTCCTCCTTACGAACCACCAAAGCAGAAAATGGTGGGTTTAACATTCTATTTACTGATTGATACACCTCTGACTGTGCCAGTTTGGGTAAAAGCAATATTTTAGACTCTGTTCATTACCTAAGCTTCCTGGAGAAATTCTCTATAACTGGTCGTCTTACATTTTCTTCTTGGTTCTGTCTTTACCTGTTGTAACTGATATGATTCTTCCAGGAAGAATTAAGTGCCCGTATTGTGGAGCTGGAAGGGACTGCAAAAGAAATAAGATATGAGAAAATGGAGAAAGAGA